>MJUU01058251.1:7423-24357 GCA_002080025.1 Modiolus philippinarum
CTCTGAAAGCTTAGATCAAGAGGAATCCAAAGAAAAAAATCCAATCGAAATCCAATGAAAAATAAAGATTTGACATATTTAGAAAAATTGCAATTTTGGCCCCTTTGACCCCTTGTAGCCTCGGAAACGGTAAGAGCTACACAAAATCCGTTACATACTGCTAAAAGCTTAGATCAAGAGAAATCCAAAGAAAAAAATCCCATCGAAATCCGATGAAAAATTAAAATTCTACATAATCTGCAAATTCGCAATTTGGCCCAGTTTGGACCCTCATAGCTGGGAAAGGAAACAAGTTATCAAATATCTAATAGCTGAGCGCCATATTAATTTTTTTTTCACAAGGAATCCATTAAAAAACTGCATCAAAATCGGACTTAAAATAAAAAAATTATTTTTTTTTTAGATTTGCCCCTGTTTGGCCCCATTTATCTCGTGAGCGGTACACGTGAAATCCGATGGCATACTCCAGATTGGAAATTTCCTCCGGAGCACACTGAAAGAAACCCCATCAAAATCCGATTAATAATAAAGATTCTACAGACAAACATGTGAAAACACCCAATTTAACCCTTTTTGGTCCCTTTTTTAAAAACGGGTGGGGCCACAATGACCAAAACTAAGCCAAGCCTTCCTTTTGTACCAAAGATCATTATGTTAAAATTTCATAAGGATTGATCTACTGGAACTAAAGTTATTGACCAAAAACTAAAGTGTCTACAGACGACGACGACGACAACGACGACGACGACAACGACGACGACGACAGCACCATACCAATATACGACCGCAAAAATTTTTGCGGTCGTATAAAAACAAGGAGTGTTTAATTTGTCTCTAAATACCAAATATCTGAACCTACCCCAGCAAATTTTCCCCAAAATTGTCAATTTTTTGTTTATGTTGGGATAAAAATAACCACCACACGCAAAATCTGTGTTGAATATAACAAAGTTGCATGAATTCTATCTTGATTTGGTATTTTAAATCCCAATTGCCAGCCTTTACTCAACATTTTCTAAATTTGATGAAAAATGGGAATTTTTAGCTCGCCGGGTCGAATGTCCGGAGAGCTATTGTCATACCCCCGGCGTCGGCGTCGGTGTCGTCAGCAAAAACTTTAACTTTGCTTGTGGAATGGAGACCTGAAGAGATGGGATGTTGATATTTAGTATGTGGCTTCCTTATTATGAGAGCTTTTTGTGGTTCCATATTTGTAGACATTTTGACCTTGACCTTTTCCATAGGGCAATTTTCAAAAAACTTTGACCTTGCCTCTAGAAAGTAGGCTTTTAGTGGTAGGTTGTTTATATTTGATATGTTACTTTCTTATGATGAGAGCTTTCTAGCGGTACCATATTTGTAGACATTTGACCTTGACCTTTCCCTTGGGGCAATTTTTTGAAAACTTTGTAACTTTCTTTTAGAATGTAGGGTTTAAATGGTAAGGTGTTCATATTTGGTATGTGACTTCCTTACGATGAGAGCTTTCTAATGGTTCCATATTTGTAGATATTTTGACCTTGACCTTGCCCTGAGTAAAGCTTTAAGTGTTTTTAGAATGTTGACATTTAGTGGTAAGGTGTTCAATTTCTGTATATGACTTCTGATGATGATAGCTTTCTAATGGGGCCATATTTCAAACATTTCAACCTTGACCTTGCCCTTAAGGCAATTTTAAAAAAATAACCTTGTTTCTAGAATGCAGACATTTAGTGGTGAGGGGTTCAATTTTGGTTTATGACTTCCTTATGATGATAGCTTTCTGGTGGCAACATATTTTTAGACATTTTGACCTTGACCTAGTCCTAAGGGCAATTTTTTTAACAACTTAAAACCTGCTTCTATAAGTTAGCTGTTTAGTGATAGAGTGTTTATATTTTGTTTGTGACTTCCCTATGGATAGAGCTCTCTGGAAGTACTATAGTTGTAAACATTTGTACATTGACATTACCCTGAATACAATTGAAAAAAAACTTTAACCTATACTTTTAGGATCTTTGATAGGGAGTTCCTGTTTGGCATGTGGCTTTCTTATATCGTATTTAAAGCATTTATCACATTACAATTACGAAAATGTTGAACTTTCAATTTATTGTGCATTGCGGTTACTCTAATCCCCGGCGAGCTATGTTGTCTTCTGACAACTCTTGTTAGCATTTTAGATTTGTCCAAAATTCTCTTTTAAATCGTTATTTGTGGCAAATCTGGCAGATTTATCTACAGATATGCCAATTAATTGTTTTAATCGATACATAAGTTTTCTTAAAACACTGCTTAGAATAACAAGGAGAGTTCAATGTTGCTCTAAATACTGAAAATCTTACCCTTACCCCAACAAAATGTAACTTAAAAGTCACGACAATAGGCCTGCCTTTACATATATATGAACATAGCATACTAATGTTTTACTTTCTTTGCAAAAGATGCATTTGATATATCGTTATATGGAATTTTAACACCAAAATATGGGTAAAAGTGAATATTTCGGGGAATATTCGTGAAAGAAGGGACTTTCAAGCATATCAGTATTTAAAGAAATCCCAATTTAATTGTTGAATATTTGCCCATAAACCATGTGCATGATCTTATTTGTGAGATATGTGAGTCTCTATGTATCTTGGTGTTTGAAAAAGATATGTCATTGGACTTTTATACAATGTTTAAGCTTTTCAAGATGAATAAAATGAAATAAATTGTGTTGAATATGTGTCGTAAAGGGTAATATGTTTTTAATTTTTTTGACTGAAGTTAGTCTAAAATGTTTACAAGCATACTTTGTAATTGTTAAGATATAATGAAACTATATTTAATCAACATTTTCAAGGTATATCAATTTCATATTTCTGAACCTACATTTGTCTGAAACTTAAATGTGTGCACACAATTTATTGCTAATATATCAAAAACATTATTAAATCGGCTATTATTAAATATTTATTTAGATCTTTTTGATCCCAAAGTCATAAAGTCGGAATTGAGAAAAAATCTTAAATTCCGAAATTTCCATTTTTCAAAATTTTATACCGAAAATCAAAAAATCAAAATTTTATGGGCTTTGATGGTTTTATTTTCCAAAATTGTATCACCTCTGATAAGATAGGCATAAAAACTAGATCAATTGACGAAGGTTGTTTATCTTATAGGAATTGAAAGCCTAAAACCGTTATTTTCGCTATTTTTCTGCAGGGGAGGAGTACGTTTTTGTAACCCCAGATCATAAAAAGGGCGTAAAGTGCCCAAATTTGTGTTCATTGTACAGGATATAAAATTAGCTTTAATTTGGATCAATTTTCAGTACGTACTACGTATCTTTAAAAAAGATAATGGAGATTAAAAATGCAATTTAGGTTAAAACGAAAATACAAGAATTCTTCATGGTGTACTATAAAAGTGGCCCTATCCAGTCTATGCGTGCAGTTTTTGTTCGTGTTAACATGTTAATATATGATGGATCAAAATGGCGATGCGATATGATCTGGTATATATATGGTGACCAATGATCTAGTAACATTTCAAAATAATCCGAGCAGCGGTTTCTGAGGAGTTGCGTCTCCAATATTTGCCAATTTAAAACAATGTTGAAATATCTAACGAATCAACACGAAAATGCAATGAAAATGTAAATCGGCAATTCGAAATGGTCTAGAATATATGATAATTTTTAATCCTGTAAAATTACAATGAAATCTGTAAAATAACAGTGAAATCTAAGAAGAGAATTTTAAGAAATTCGTCCACAAAAAAAACGTGACATACGAGCAGAAAGATAGACGGAATTACAGACGAAACCTTTACTAGGTCCAAATGTCTGGGTGCGGCGGGTAACAAGAATTCCAGGTTAACTAATTTGATATTAACCGCAAATTTAGTACCATTCGTTAACATAACTTTCAAACACAACAGCGTGTACCCGTGTATAGCAAATTTCTGAAATACAAACAGTGGAAGACTAAATTGCGTCAAACATGGAAAATTCATTCATATAACTGACTTTCGACTTTGGTTAACCAAAATTTAACAACCCTAATGTAACCGGCTTCGGTAATAATCACAACTTTTGAGTTGTTAAATTGTGTAATTAAGATCATCAAAAGTCAACAATTGTGTAATGAAAATGGTATGGAAACTCCATATTTGTCTGAGGCCATAACTCAGTTAACGCAGAATTTCATCCAAATGTAACGAAGCTATGCAATGACCTAACGAATATTTTGTCCATTAGACTTCATCACATAAACTTTAGAGCTTCCGAGTTTTTTACAAGAGTAAAATAAGTATGTTACTTTAAATACAGTTTTGTCGTCCCTATCATATCAAGTATCGTAATGAAATGTTTAGTAGTTATTTTACAGCGGTTCTGGTGACAGAAAAAGAAAATAATCCAAAGATGTAAAGTCTTTCATTTTCACTATGCGGAAACGAACATATAAAAGAATATGGAGTAAATGTAAATGGAGAAAAAAACCTGTACACACAATACGTAAATACATAGTTAGATTAAGCAAATGGAACACCGCTTTCATTGTTGTTCTTCATCTTGAAGACCTTAATTATCATCATTTAGTGACTTGCTTGTAATTGTTTGCAGGACACAAAGTCCATTAACACAAATTTATGTGTTTTGTTTCAGATCTAGTTTGTTTCTTTTCGCCACAGCGCACAATTCTGCACCCTCCAGTAAGTATTTACATTTTAGAAGTGGTTATATTTTTGCACATGCCTAATTTTCAAATTGAAAAAAAAATGATAAAAAGATTAACAATTTGCCTTTAATATTTAATAAAACTTTATCCAGATACTCGCATTTGCTTCGATCTCTCCCGGCTACAAGTGTAATAAGATTTCTCACAGTATGAAGTGTAGATCTGAGATGTAGACTATTGTGGCTTCATGATGAATTATAATTGTTGGTAAAAATCATATCTGGAAGACAACCATCATGTCACAAAACATAGTTTATAAACAGTCCAAGCTGATTTTCTTCATCTTATCTATCAAAAACAGCTCAAAATAAACAAGCTACAATCGGTCTCGTTCCTTGGCCTACATCTTGACAAAAGAGGTACACTATAAACTAGGTTGTATGACAAACGCGATTACTTCTTTTTTCCAATGGTCAACTTCCGTTTATAGCACACCCCACAAAGTGAGGGGCTTATTTGATACCCTGGCGTCGGCTTCGATTAGGTAAAATGTCTGAAGTCCATTCCCACTTAGTGACATGTCCCACATAAACCATACTGGTATATATGATGTATTTTGGGGTGACAACAACAATGCATTTTACGGATGCTGTCTGTGACCTACATTTTACGCATGAGCGGTTTGGTAAGTTGAATGGTTAAAGTCCATTCCCGCTTACTGACATGTTCCAAATCAACAATATTGGTATGTATGATGCATTTGTGGATGACAACAATGTATGCTTCGGATTCTGTCTGTGGCCTACATTTAACACATGAGCGAATTGGTAAGGTAGAGTGGTTAAAGCCCAATCCCGCTCACTGATATGTCCTACATAAACCATATCGGTATACATGTTGCATTTTGGGATGACAGATGCAGTGAATGCGTTGGATGCTGTCTGTGAACTACATTGTTTGCATGAATGAATTATTTTAAAGAACGATTATAGTCCATTCCTATATATTTCTTCGTAGCAACATTCCAAAAACAGCATATGGAGTTTACATCTCCAAACTCGTTCGCTGGTTACTCAAGGGCCTGTGCCAGTTACATTGAATATCTTGATCGAGCTCGGTTGCTAACAAATAGGCTACTTAAGAAAGGGTATTTTACAAAAAACTTGAAGTCATCACTACAGAAGTGTGACGGTCGACATCACGATCTTGTGTGCCACTATCCGTTTCCCAGATGACAACAGATCTTTCTCTTTGCCACTAAAGATTTTAATTTACTACCGGAGTTGATCGGAGTTGGCATGTTTAACATGCCGGGTGTCTTTTAAGAAGTAGGAGATGCCTACTCTACCGGTGCACCTGATCTCACCCATGGTTTTTATTGGTCGGTGTTGTTCATCTTTTGTATATGTGTGTGTCTTCATTTTCTTTTTTGTGCCGTGCTCGTGGTATGTCTTTGTTTCTTTGTTTTCTCGATGTTGCCCTTGTCATTCATTGTTCGCTTAAGACTGACGGTTCGATTCTCACTTACTTGTATCATGTTTCCAAGAGTTTTGAGTAGAAAGACTGACACGCTTGCCATGGCCCATACGAATTAGGGCTATTTTAGCTCTGGTTAAGGAAAGTCGAAGTAGCACTGGTCTTGAAACCGAAGTCATAGTTAAAGTTAGATTTATTAAGATTCATATTATTTTCTTTATAAATATCAAATCAACATATTTACTGTTCATTTCAGTAAGACATATTCACATGAAAGATAAAATAAATGTCCAATAATTCGAAAACGTAATCACTGTTTCCCAAGTGCGGCTCGAGTTAATTGGTGGTTTATGTAACCTGAGACACTGCTGCTGTAATATTCGAAATATTTGTCTAAAAAGAGTAATATATTCTTCCAAAATTAAAGAAACCGCATATTTTAACACCCAAGAATACCTATTATGGAAGCAAACTTTAGTACCCAAAGTGGGTTCCATAATTTTTTACTGTTTCCGTAAACCGTGTTGTGAATGCTTAAAAGCTTGAGGATTTATAAATTCGAATACAACAAAGAAAAAGATAAATCCACACAAGTAAGTTATAAATAAGTCATAGAAAATGTAAATGTTTCAATTGATATCTGTAAATACCAATTTTCCTCAACTGAAGTCAAAACAGCGATGTGGATTCATTTTCTAAGGCGGCGTTGGTTTATGTATATAAACGGGTATGCGGTTTGTGGCTCATGTATCTGCGACACTTGGCTTATGTAAATGAGGTTTTTGCTTATGTATCTAGAGTAGTGAAAACCAAGCTCTATCAACGTAACGGACTTGAAATTGTTAACAAAATGTTATAATGTGTCTTTGAACGGGCTCTGGAAACTGTTTTAATTCGCTTCTCAAAGAGGATACAGATTGTGCCGTTAAATAATAAGTTACTGCAAATTCAGATATAAACACTATTGTCAAGGAATCGCAATAATAAATTTTTGTATGGCAATTGGATGGAGAATTTATTCACTATTTTTTTAATATTAAAAAATGATTTTTTCCCTTAAAAAATCATTTTTCAAATATTTGAAAATCATTTTAAACATTTTAATCGTCGGATTTTCCACTATTAAAATTGATTTTTTTTAATTAGAAATTATTTTTTGTATTAAATAATTGGTTCCATTTTCATTATTAAAAAATGATTTTTTTTTCAATATAAAAAAGCAGTTTGATTTTAAAAATATTTTTAAAAAAATAAAAAATTAAGAATTCCTAACATTTTAAATATTGAAAATCCATCACCTATGAAATGTATAGTAAATATGAAGACGGCTTACGACTGGAAAAGCGAAGTTTGGATTATGCCATCTAGTTTTTAACATCATTGTTAGAAAAAATAAAAATATGTATTCGCTTTGTTACCACTTGTTAAGCGTTTAATTGACATCGATTGCGTTACCAAAGCAGCCCATTTTTAATATTAAAAAATCAACTTATTTTTAATACAAAAAAATAAACTAATTTTTAATAATAAAAACGAAAATATTAAAAAAGAGACATTCTAAAATTATAAAAAAAAAAGATATATTTTCTAATATCAAAAGCGATTTTCTACAATTAGTATTTTCAATAACACCGGTTTGTGGTAACGTAAAAATGAAAAATGGTAACGTATATATCTTAAAACGTTGAGTTTGATTCTAGACTTCCGGTCTATGTCAATGTTCTTGTGACACTTTTTCTTTCAAAAATGACCGGCACTGTAAACTAAAAAAAATAACTGCAGATATGTTGGCAGACATCTGGTTGTTGCAGATATCATTTACAAATGTTATATATTTACGTAACAAACTTAATCAAATATAAATATTTTTATAAGGCATTTGAGTAGAAAAAATATCTGTTTTTATTTAGCCAATAACATATATTTATCAAATCTCATTTCAATGTTTACTTTGAACATTAATCTTTCGTCATTTTTTGTGAGAATTTATGTTTTCAGGTTTATATTATCGAAAATGGTAGGAAACACAAAATGCACAGAATCTAGGAGGTCAGTTAATCATGGCGTTGTCGAAGTTCATTACACAAATAATTTCTAAATCGTTTCTTGTAGTGAGACGGGAAAATAATGTTGGCAATTAAAATCTTTGTTTTTAAGTTAGGATATAAAAACAAAATAACACAAACACTTTCATTTTGCAGATCAGCAATGCAAACTTTTTTATTGCAATTATTTTAAATGGCTGCTTTTAACCACGAAGCTTTTTTAAAAAGTTAAACTTGTTTTTGAAACTGACATGACAACACAAATGAACTAAATGAAACTGATCATGAAGTTGATAAGCAAGGTGCACCGATAGGCTTGAAAAAACTGGTAAGGGACATTACAAAAGTTTTTATACGTCTGAATTACTGGAATTACTGTACTTTTGAGACCTTATTATTTATCAAATACTTCACACTGTCGTCTGGCTACGCGGCAGTGAGCTGTTTCTTTACTCAGAAACCTCTCGACTATTGCTTAAATTCACTCACTATTATTTTCATGATAAATATTGTAAGACTAGAGAATTTCGAATATGGGGAATATAACGCCTAGCGGAAGACAATATATTGTTCATAGCCACGTGTGGCAGTCTTGGGCAATGAAAATTAGTTACAAGTCAAGTTAAAATATATAGTGGAATAATGTCTATTGTTACATATTCAAGGGTACACGCAAGTCTGACACCTGTCATGTTAACTTCACCTTAATTCATGGTTTAGTGGCTTTGTTGACATTGCACATGCATCCCCAATTCTCAACAACTGTAATACCTACACTTGCCATATACGGTCTGTTTTTACATCTAGTCCAGTAATTGTCTGTCTGACACATGTCATTTATCTTTGACCTCAATTCCATGGTTCATTGACCTTGTTAACTTTTTGTATATTTATACTCATATATCTGTAACTAGAATACCCAGAGGCACCATAATGATTACTTGTAACATATCTGTGGAAAAAACAGCCATTCATGGTTCAGTGGCCTTGTTAAAATTACATATTAATATCCATTTCTCAACAACTGTAATACCTACACTTGTCTAAATGACCCGGTGTTAAATCTATGTGAATACATGCCATTCTGACACCTGCCATGTAACCTCGCCTTTAATTTCATAATTGAGTACATTTGTTCGCTATTCATATCTATATCCCTTTTGCAGCAACTGAAACGCCTGTATTGATTCCTTTCGTGTCATGGTTGAGTGACTTTATTGATTTTTTATATTCCAGCATCTTTAACACTTATGTTAACCATATATAGCCTGCAGAAAACTGTACAGTTAAGTGAGTGTATGCCAAGCTGACACCTGGCATTGTAACCTTGACTTCAGCTTCATGGTTGAGTGACTTTACTAACTTAATGTTTATCTCAACTTTATCAACAAATATAATGTTTTGTAACTTCATGGCTGATCATTCATGGTTAAGGTCAATTCCTGTTTATTGACATGCCCCACATCAACCATATTTATATGCCTGATGCATTTTGGATGACGACTGGAATGATACTGTCTCAGACCTACATTTTACGCATGAGCAACTTGCTTAAGTAGAATGGTTAAAGTCCATTCCCGCTTGCTGACATGGCCAACATCAAAAATATTGGTATGTTTGATGCCTTTTGGATGACAATAACAATGCATGCCTCGGATGCTGTCTCTGACCTACATTTTATGCATGAGCAACTTGGTAAAGTAGAATGGTTAAAGTCCATTCCCGGTTGCTGACATGGCTCACATCATCCATATTGGTATGATTGATGCATTTTGGGATGACAACAACAATGCATGCTTCGGTTGCTGTCTCTGATCTACAGAGGTCCTTTGGAATTTAATTTGGAATTTCGACCAAAGATGAAGACACCGACCTCCCTTCCTTGTACTGGTTACCAAAGTTACACAAATGCCCATACAAACAACGATACATCGCTGGATCTGCACAATTTTCCACAAAACCTCTTTGTAAGCTTTCAACCTCCATCTTGACAGCCGTAAAAGAGGGCCTGCAGAAATACTGTGATACAGTGGTGTAAATGAAATGTGGATATTAAAAAACTAAAGATCTGCTTGACATCCTGAAATCTAGATCATTATTGCATTGCATCAGCATTAAAACATTTGACCTCTCCACACCATTCCTCATGAACAACTGAAATCTCGGCTGAAAGATATAATTCATAGATGTTTCTCCCGTAAGAACGACGAACGAAGATATAAGTACATTTTCATAAGCAGAGAACAAGCATACTTTGTGAAATTTGACTCAGAATCACAGAAACAATACACAGAGGAAGAAGTGATAAAAATATTAGAGTTTTTGATAGACAATATATTTATCCAGTTTGGAGGACTTGTTTTTCAACAGTCCATTGGAATTCCAATAGGCACAAACTGTAGCCGATCTGTTTTTCCATTCTTATGAGGCTGAATTCATTGAAGGGCTTCTTCAAAATAAAGACAAAAAACTGGCACAGTCCTTTAATATCAGCTTCCGTTATATAGATGTTATTTTATCACTAAAAAACCATCGCTTTGGTGATTTTCTTCATCTTATTTATTCAAAAGAGCTTGAAATTAAGGATACTACAGATACTTCCACATAGGCTTTGTTCCTTGACCTTCATCTTGAAATTGACAACAGAGGTACATTACAAACTAGCCTGTATGACAAACGCGATGACTTCACTTTTCCAATAGTCAACTTCCTTTTTCTTTGTAGCAACATTCCAAAAGCACCAGCATATGGAGTTTACATCTCACAACTCATTCGCTACTCAAGGGCTTGTGGTCGTTACAGTGACTTCCTTGATATAGCTCAGTTGCTTACAAATAGACTACTTGAGCAAGGGTACGTTACCAAAAACTCTTAGTCATCAATACAGAAGTTTTACGGTAGACATCACGATCTTGTCGATCGCTATGGCATATCCGTTTCCCAGATGACAACATATCTTTCCCTCTGCAACTAAAGTTCGTTTTTCCTCTATCGGATTTGACTTTACTACCGGATTTAACATGTTCAACACGGCGGGTATCTTATGAGAAGCAGGAGATACTTACTCTACCGGTACACCTGATCTCACCCATGGTTTTTATTGGGTCATCTGTATGTGTGTCTTCATTTTTCTTTTTTGTCCCGTACTTTAGTGGTGTCCTTGTTTCTTTTTGTGTTGCCATTGTCCATGGATTGTTCGTTCTTTTGATTGACGGTTCGGTTCTCACTTACTCTACATTTTATGCATGAGCGACTTGGTTAGTTAGAATGGTTAAACATTCCCGTTTACTGACATGGCCCATATCAACCCTACTGGTATGCATGAAGCATTTTGGTATGACAACAACAATGCATGCTTCGGATGCTGTCTCTGACCTACATTTAACGCATGAACGATTTGGTTAGGTAGAATGGTTAAGGTCTATTCCCGCTTACTGACATGGCCCACATCAATCATATTGGTATATACCGGTAGGTGCTTTGGTACAAAACTTATGTTCCGTACAGTAACATCAAACGTAATAGTGGATATCGACGAGATATTCTGAACAAATCCGTTAAACTGGCTTTGGATTCCGGTGACCCGAAGACTTTACATGTATACTGGACTCTCACGGATACTGCCGATCGAAGTCAACTAAAATACATGACGGCTCTTTACCAAATCCCTCGGGGAGTTTTGAGTTTGGTTTTTCTTCCGTAGTGCGACAGTGTTTTACCAGCGGACTAGGTTCCTTAAGCTGGCCGGCAGTTTAGCGGCGAGCATTCTTTGACCCATCTTTCTAAATTACGTTTTGTCATATCTTTTTATTTTCCAAGATAGTAGTAATTGAGTTAGTAGTCTACCTGTATTGCGTTTTATTTTCATGTTTATCATACAATAGGGAAACGGGATAGAGAAAGGGGAGGTTTGGGTACCCATAAACCCTATTACTGACTTTTGCCAGTGCCGGTGCCAAGTCCGGCTATCCCGAGTTCCTATCGTTTTTTATGTTTGTCTCTTGTTTTCATTATTGTTTTTAGTGAAGTCCGCTTGTAAAGTGCGACATGTGATTGTGGTTCCCGGTCATTGTAGGTGTTTGTTGTTGTGTTGTTCTTTATGTTGTTATTGCAAGTATCAAAATCAATGTCCCGAAACATAGCAAAAATTTCCTAACCTTAAACATTACACATTACAAAACATTTAAAAAGCTTTTGAAAATCTCCAAACATTAACAAGAAATAAAAAGTACCAAATACATCACTACGGAGACATACTAAAATTTTACAGTATGATACATAAGAAAATAAAACTTAAGCACCGTTAGTGTCAACTCTTATAAAACCCGAATAACATCGAGTGTTACGGAAAGTTATAAAGCATCTTCTGCTCTACAAACGTTACCAGTCATACTATCAATTATTCAATCTAGAGTCAAGTCAAAACCGATACGTCAAATCCATTAAAACGTAAAATCTAGCTAAAAAAAGTTTGTTTTCATTTGAGACAATGACATATTTTGTGGAGACTTGACCTCATGTTACGCTTTTCGATTGGCTAAAGTTCAGATCCTTTGTGAAATTATGTCAGATGGATGCGAAAATCCAGCTTTATGAATGAAAATTCTTTTGTAAGGATAAAGAAATGTATAAAATATTTAATATCTGATGGGAAACGTCGCCCACATGAACTCTAATACTTGTTTTCATTTGCCTAATAAAAGAACATGCGATTACCTCACAGGTGTGAATACACAGCGGAATCGATCGAAAATAGGTCATTTCACTGTGTAAAGTCCATAATTCAACGCGGACAAAAGCAAGCGTCTCGCATCAACATAAATTACTTCAAAACAACTTAAGGATGTCGCAAGATAATTTATCTAGTTTGTTTGTGCAAACATTGTGGAGATAATGTACCGTCAAACATCTTATTTTCGACCCACTTCAGTATTCGGCCTAAACGTGATATTTCCACAAAAATTATGACGTCACAATTGACCCTTAGTAGGTTGAAAACGGGATAGATGAAGATAATTCATTCATATTTATGTTTTGTTTTTTGAAACCGCGCTTACTGTCATACACAGTCACAAAAATCAATAACAAGACTCCTGTTGTAGTGTGTATTCAAATGTTGAAGAATAGAAAAAACCGCACAGACATTGATACTTTTTTCATTGTCAAGTCTCCAAAAAATTATCATCAAGCGCATTTAGCCAGTTACAGCGATTTAAAGGCGTAAAAACTTTTTAAAAGGTGATTTTAAGAAGTTTTTACGCATTTTAAATCGTTATAACTGGTTAAATACGCTTGATAATATATAGTTTCTTTCAATAGGCCATAGAATGTCTGGAGGATTGAAAGAAAAGTGCTGAACAAATCCCCGACTCGGTATCCTGGATAATATTGATCGTATTTCAATATTTACTTAGTACTATACGTAATTGTAAGAAAAAGGTATAAATAATTATTTTAAATTAAAAAAAAAAAATAATCTGAGAATTTGTTTTAAGACTTGAATTTGGGCAAAATCTAAGTCAAAATGATATATTCCATTTTATTTTTTTATATTTCAGAATCACTATTCAAGGACGACAACTGCGGAATCACAGAGAGCAACACCAGCTGCAACTGCAACAGCTGCTAATGTAAGGATTAGGAAGTAGTTCATATTTATTACCTAATTGTATTGTTTTATATATTTTATTAAGTATTCATGACTATTCTATTGCCGGGCTACTGCGATTGGTCAAAACGACTTCATGAAAATTCATTGATTGATTGATTGAATATTGTTTAACGTCTACTCAGCAATATTTCAGCTATATCAAGACGAGAACAAGTTTGTTGATAAATAATCACTTTGGGGTATGGAAATGGCCATGGGATGGGAAATTCTGACTGCCACTGGAAAAGTAGGCTGAAATCGTCAAGGGCGGGGAATTTAGCCTTGTAGCCGATCACCTACGGACCACCCCAAAAAGAGCTTGCTACAAGGGTTCTTTAACGTGCAGGAAGCGTGGCATTTCTTCCAACACGTGGACCTGAGTTTACATCCCATCCGAAAGATGGGTTGTGTATTTATTAATCCCGCACAACCACGGAATGGGTCCTATTTCTATATCCCGGGACCCTCGGGGTCAGCCTCCGTTTAGGAGGGGTCACACCCCGCAAGCCGGAGATACTGGGTCCTATTTCTATATCCCGGGGTTCCCTCGGGATCCTCTGTTAGGATGGCTCATACTCCAAGCTCAGAGGATGCTGCGGGACTATTCTTCAGCCGGGACCGCGCACGGCGGTGAAAATTCATTACTTTTTCTAATGTCTGGCTACCATATTGATTTGAGTGACATGGACTTCTTTGCGTTGGCATGTTCAGTCGAAGCAAATAGGATTTTTCCTAATATTATGCATTGTCATAGCCTTAGTCGTGCATATAATCTTATGGAAAATCGTAATTCAAAGGCAAAATTAGTCAATTTCATAATCTTGTAGATTATGGAAAATCATAATGTTAACAAATGATTGATTTTTCAAATCATTCTAAAAACAGGTTTTTATCAAATTAATTAGTATTAAAAGTAATTTTTCGGTTCTAAAATGTTATTTTCAGGTGCAGTACGTTTAAAGTTATCCGAAACAGGCGAAACAGGCGTCGTTTTATTTGTGACACGACGATTTGACCCTGCGACACGACGATTTATATAGTTTTGTCATATGATTATGATGGGAGATTAACTAAAATAAGAATGGTTATCTCTCTTTGATAACAACAGATTTAAATTACTTTCATTTTGCCTCATAATAGCAACAAATACATTACTGATTAATTATTTTGGCATTTGTACTTATATTTGTGGTTGGGCATTTTTCCGGTTGAAAAAATGGTAAAAGAAATACTAGCGTTCAAATAATAAATATTTTCTTTGAATAAAATAATTTAATTTATATACGTACATTTGGTAATTTATCACCTAAATATCATCACAACACTAACGAAATATAATATAACTCAAAATTTACAATAACCTTTTACTTTTCTATAGATAATCATAATTAAATGTTTTTATTTTCTATATTGTGGAGTTAACTGTAATCATTTTGAGCTTGGTAAAAATGTCATTTTCAGTCCTAATGATTATAGTAACTAGCTGAACATCTGTAAACAATTAAATATTCGTAGTAGAAGTATGAATAAAATACAAAGAACAAAAATTCGATAAACTTGGTTTTTTGTCATAGAAATATATTTATGCTAGTTGATATTGATTTTTTATACTTTATTGAAAACTATATAACCCACGAGGGTTGCAGCAAATAAAACAATACAAAAACACACAGTATATAATTTATAGCATATACAACACACATTCATAGCAAAATAATTATCTACGCTATAGAAATAACCCTCTAAGATTTTTTTTTATTGCTTTTTCATACAAATTAAAATGAATCATATTTTACAACATTACCAAACGAAAGTGAAAAGAAAAAAAAGGGACAAAGAAAAAAAAAGAAGGTGTAAATTTTAAAAACTGAAGGTGCATTTCAATGTGATCTCGGTCAAAATATTGGCATAACTGTCATGTAGATACGTAGTCCTGAAATTCATGACTCTGTGTAGCATATTTTTATTTGGACTTTACTGTTGCTACTTTTCAGGACTAGTAGATACGAACTCGGGGGGAATAAGAACACATTTTTTCTCTTTTAAATCAAAAAGATAAAAACAAATATCATATGGCAGAATCGTAATGTCACAGATTAAAGAAAGTTAATGTGTCACACAGCTTGGTTTATCTTGTATACATGTATTGGGATTATCAAGTTCAGAAGATCTAAAACCGCTTTTACTTCAGCACAATTTGATAATTACATGATGACGTAGTGAAGATTACAATATTGACAAAGTGTAGATATTAAACAAAATGACAATTTATAAATTTCGTGCAGATTTTATACGTAACTCGACACAAAATTGCAAAAAAAAAAATCGATTCTTGAACCCATCTGAAACACCTTTTTCTGAAGGCTGGATCCGCGGATGAACTGATATTTGTTTTGGTATATGTTTATGCTTTTATTTTCGGGGGGGGGGGGGGGGNGGTAATAAATAATTTATTCTTGGTGCCAGTGAAAATATATATTCTTATCCTACTTGACATGAAAATAATCTAATTTGGATTTGAATAGAAAAATGTGTTAAATACAAATAAATTAAGTGATGAGACATTTGGTTATAGATAAAAAGACATGATAATAATTTTTTTTGACAAAAACGCCCAAGTCACTCCCCCCAACTCACACACACCCCTGAAAATCAAAGGGTCGTCGAACTGTCTTCCTGCAGGGCATTGAATTGGGTAAGTAAATTCTTTGCTTGTCCCTTCCCTTGAGAAAATTGCCTAAGGTTATCGACAAAAATATGTTTATGGATTCCCTGATCTCGCGCTGCCTCTTGTCAGCAGATATCATACGAACAAACGTGAAAGCATATTTCTGTCCCACAAGAAATCATTGGGATAAATTTTGCTGTAGCGAGTGCATTTTTTTGTCCCTCATCAAAATGCATAGAGACAAATTTTACTTTACCGAAAGTTTTTCCTGTCCCTGGTGAAAATGAGAAATTTGCCTTAGCGATAGTGTTTTGTAATTGTCCCTCATAAAAATGCATAGCGATTAATTTTGCTTGTTGAAAATACATATGGACGCAGCCTTGACATTGTACTAAATACCAGACAATGTACCTATCATGACCCAGTCACGGAACTCGTTTAATGAATGAATG
>MJUU01058253.1:0-19264 GCA_002080025.1 Modiolus philippinarum
CCTGAAGATACGTTCGGCAAAAAGTAAGAATGGTAAGAGTAATTATTGGGGTATTGAATAGTATTATGTAGTGTTTTAATATATAATTTCAAGAAAGTGACTTTCTATTAACTTTTCTTGCCATTGTGGATGATAATTTTCTTTTTTCTATATTCATATCTATTGTAACGTCACTTCTAAATAAATGACCATTTTGAAGAACTCACAGAGCACTTTAGAGCACAGAGTGAAACCCATGATTTTGATAATACTTTTATGGAAAAAATTAAAAAGAAAGATTTTATAGAAAGGTATCTAACAAAAATATCACTTATTGTGAAGTAACAGACAAACCTTTTACTATAAATGAATTTAATAAGTCTATAAAAAATGTAGACTGCCAAAAGCGCTTGTCCAAATTTTATTTTCTAATAAAGTATTAAAATTAAGTGGAAAATGTACATGCAAATCCATAACTAAAATGTTTAATTTAATCATAGAATCTGGCAAAATCCTGCAAACTGGAGAAAATCATTTATTATACCATCCATAAATCAATGGAAAAACTAATCTACAATAATGAGAGAGGCATTTCACTGCAAAATCGTCTTGCTAAATTATTTAGTTCAGTTCAAAAAAGCAGACTAGCTGCATTTGATGAACGCAAATTTGCAGACCAAAACTTTGGTTTAGAGAAATTCATCGTGCTACTGATAATATTTTTTTATATTTAAATCTTTATCCACTAAATATCTTGTAAAGGAAAAACGAAAAATACATGCCTGTTTTATCGACATTCGAAAAGCTTTAATTTGATACTGTATGGTATAAAGGTCTTTTATATAAACTTTATAAATTGGACAAAAACTTTTTTCAAAGTAATTAAAGACATGTATAATTGCCCACAATGTGCTGTAAAAAAATGACAATGATTTCTCATTTTTTTTCTAAATCGACAGAGGAGTTAAACAAGGTAACAGTCTAAGATCTGCATTATTAAACTGTTACATAAATGACATACATGATACTTTTGATTCTAAATGTAATCCACATCGATTAGAGAATACTTCAGCAAGCAGTCTTAGTTTAAGATGTTTAAGTAATTTTCTAAGAAACTCCACAAGGTCCACAAAATGCTCTCAACAGTCTACATAATCATTGCTTTGAATGGCAACTTACAGTCAATATGAAAAAAAAACAAAAACAAAAACAAAAACAAAAAAACAAAAAAAAAAAACAAAAAACAAAACAAAAAACAAAAAAGCAAAAGTATCATGTTTGTCATTTATGTAAGAATATCTGGCCAATGTGTTTCTCATGTTCATGCTTCTAGGGATCACTTTATAGAGTTACAAACATCAGGTAAAATTTCAGTACTAGGATTGAGTGTTACTTTTAATTTGGTTAGGTGTCTAATAGGTCAAATTTGGGATATTTATTCTTTATCTAGTGAATAAAAATAGATCTAATTGTATCATTGATTTTACAGTGGGAGAAAAATGGACTTCATCATCTAATTTTTCGCAGGATTGGCATAGTCTTTCTTTCCGTAAGGTGTTTTTAAAACGTCATAGCTCTACTTCTAGGTTATAATCACTTAAATTCACAGTGACTTCGGTATTTAGTTATTTGTTAAGTATGGGTCCATCTAAGATTCAGGCAGATAGCAAAAGAAAGGTGGCACTTGAATAAAAAACTCAACTTTTGAACAAAGAAATAAATAAAACCAAGCTTTTGCCAAAC
Source organism: Modiolus philippinarum (assembly GCA_002080025.1). Lineage (NCBI taxonomy): Eukaryota > Metazoa > Mollusca > Bivalvia > Mytilida > Modiolidae > Modiolus > Modiolus philippinarum. Next base: position 1,723 of record MJUU01058253.1, read on the forward strand.
ATATTTTACCTTGGCGTTTGCCTTTTTGAAATTGTATCATTTGAAATATAGTTACATTGTACAGGACAAGTTCGAGAATATTTTCCCGCCATATTTTCCACTATATAACGAGCGACAAATTATCTTTGTACTTTACACAAAGTTGTATATGTAAAAATCTTCCAGAATTTGTTTTTGGGACAAAATAAAGGCATTCAGACTAAAAAAGGTAAAGTACAAAACTTTGATGTGCCGCCCACTGCCTGACCAATACATTAAATACAATAAATTAGAACTTAAACGGACCTTTGTTAGTAGTTGACGATTCTTAAAGTTTTTTTTTCATATGATTAATTAACCTCTAGCTTTATTGAAGTTTTAAGTTTACTGTATAAAATATGTATAGAGGAATTGTCAATCATAGAAAGCTGTTCTGTTTTTTAAGTAAAGTTTTGAAATTGTTTTACAGGAGAGGTAAGCTTGGACATTAACAAAAAATCTGACGTACATTTTTAAAAGTATAATTTTTGTTTATTCTTGTAACAAGAAAATTATATTCATTTGTAATTTAGAGAGGCTGTCCTTAATAGAAGAATTGTGGAGAAGGAGTGTTATTCTTTTAAGAGATATGTACAAAAATTAACCTAGAAGGGACTAAAACTATACTTCACCTTTAAAAATATATGTCTGATTTTTTTTTCTCCCAGCTGATCTCTCCGATAGATTATTTGATACAAAATGTACCCTGTTAAGCCTATAATGCAAAATATTAGTGGTTTATGGACATCTGCGTCTAGATCTAGACTGCATTGAACAACATGTAGCACATTATCATTGAGTGATTCATCTTAAATATTGTTAATCCATTTTAGGAATAAGAAAAAATTCATGTAATTTGGCAACAAAAACTGAACTATGACGATACCCACTTGAGGCTGTTATAAAAACTCAAGCAAAGATGTTCAATACTCGTATTCACTCTAACGAAATAAATCGTTTGGTAAAAGAAGCATTCAATGTAAATAAATCTCTTAATGATCCAGGTACTTAAACATAGTATACATTTGTTAAAAATATTTACCAAACTTCAACTTGTTGAAATTATTTTGAATCATACAACTAACCATTTAAAACTGCAAAAAAAAAAACATTTCAAAACTTTACTTACAAAAAACATGTCTATTTCATTATAATGGACAATTGTCAGAACAACTTTCTATGACTGGCAATTCTTCTAAACTTATTTTATACAGTAACTTAAAACTGAAATAAAACTAAAAGATATTGAATATCTGAAAAAAAACTTCAAGAAATATTCATAACTTAGAAATAGAAAAACATCAGTCGGAAAGAAAGCCTGTGCCAATCCTAAAAAAAAAATAGATTATGAATCTCTCACTTTGAAATGCATGATTCAGTTAGATCTATTTTCATTCACTCGATAAAGACATGATGCATTGGACTCTCTAAACAAGCTTAAAATAAAATCAATCCTAGTATTGTTGTTGTTTGTTTGTTTTTGTTTTTTTATGTCTTTTTTGTATTGTTTTTTTAGTTTTGTACTGCTGTACCATGAGATGAAAGATCAATATTTCCCTGAAGATACGTTTAGCAGATCCGATTGGAATAGTGATTATAGATTTTGAAGAGTATTGTGTAGTGTTTAAATACGTGAACATTATTTCAAGAAATTTGCATTTTAGTAAGACGAATCTCTTCGAAAGAAGACTGTTGGAACAAAAAAAAACGATTAGGTCAGTTAATATACACTCTTGAGGGCATACGACACAGTTTCGATCTACATTGAAAAACTTTTGAAAATTTGAGTATTGCACAATTTTGATACGTACAAATGTACTTTTCAAATTTGCAAAAATTTATATACCTTATCGGACCAATTTTCTTGATATAAAGCGTCGAAATTCGGTATAATTCAACCAAAATTGCAATTACTGCAAAATTTTGGTGTATCTTTTTTATTTCGATAGATAACCAAGTAATTTTTTCTGCATATTAATCTTTGAGACTTAAACTATAAAGTGAGATCAAAATTAATTTCTTTCTTTCTATATACATATTATTTTGTGTTGCTTATTTCAACTTTAAAGTTCCAAAACCTTAAAATTCGTACGTTTTGGAAATCTTTTTATCGTGGTTCCTACATTGATTTATAAGTGTTTTCCTGTTGGTAAAGGCAAACATTGTGTCTCAGGTGAAGCAGAGATAATCCAGTTATGATATATCGTAACTGTTAAAACATTTATCAAACTCGGAAAAAAACTATTGGAGATAATCTTCATTGTGCAAAGCATGTCCCTAGCAGATTATCGTCTTCATTACAAGCCTGGTTCGTAATCAACGTGTTTTTCCTATTCGTGTTTATTTTCTTTGAGGTTACGAGACATTGAAATAATCAAAATAAGTTTTTCAAAAGTCGGGAATAAAGCATACAATGTTAAAGAAACAGAGTAATCGTTAGATCATAGTTCATGTACTTAGCCGGTTCTTATGTTAAATCATTTGAAATCGGTTACAAATGAACAAAATATTAGTTTCGGAGAGATTTTTGAATCTATCCACAAATCTATTTCTTTAATGATTTTTTAAAACTTGAAATCAGAAACAAAATAAATTTTACAAAAAAAAAAAGAAAAAAAAAGAAAAAAAAGTCAACTTCTAGGCTCAGAGACTGAGCCTGTATCGCTCATCTGACAAAATACTTATCTGCCATACATGACCAAAGATAATGTTTTTTTACCAATGGAGGTCTAATGTTTAGCTATGTTCTCTATTAGCACCTGTGTTTTTTTGTCCTATTGAAATGTGAAAACTTTGCAAAGGACCTCTACTCATCATTCCAATACAATTTGCTTAAACAGTTTCAAAGAAATAACTAAATACCGAAGTCACAGTGAATTTACTTTCTGCATATGCGCATTTCGACAACTTATGTCTCATCAGTGCAGATAAAATCTAAACGTTTGGAAGACAAACCCAAAAATCTTTGAAAACTGACAGAAAACAAATAACCAAAGTGATCTAAATTTAAAGCCAAAATCCGCTAAGGACAGAGCTTTGCATGAGGGAGATACTCCTTAGTTTTCAATAAAATTTACAAATTTTTAGATATTGGAAGGTTTCAAAAATAGTCGGCTTTCGGGTCAGCACCGAAGTACTGACTACTGGGCTGATGAATACCCTCGGGGACTAACAGTCCACCAGCAGTGGCATCGACCCAGTGGTAACAAATAACTAAATACCGAAGTCACTGTGAACTTTAGTACATCAGTCCTATAAAGTTGGATTAAATTTGCTACAGCAGTTTCAGGGGAAGAGATGAAAATGTGATTTTTCCATAATGTTCAATTTTGTTCCTTGCTGGTAGCCATGTTTTTCATCTGATCAAAACAGAATGAGCAATCTTTGTAAAGGACCTTTAGTACATCATTCCTATAAAGTTTGGTTGAATTTGCTTTAGAGGTTTTAAAGGAGAAGATGAAAATGTGATTTCCCATGGGGTCCAATGTGAAACTATGTTCTGTGCTGGCGGCCATGTTTTTTATCGGATCGACACGAAATGAGCAATCTTAGTGAAGGACCTTTAGTACATCATTCCTGCAAAGTTTTGTTGAATTTGTTTCAGGTGTTTCAAAGGAGAAGATGAAAATGTAATTTTCCCATACGTGTTAAATTATGTTCCGTGCTGGCGGTCATGTATTTTTTACGGATCGGAACGAAATGAGCAATCTTTGTAAAGGACCTTCCATTCATCATTCCTGTAAAGTTTGGTTGAATTTGACAAAATGAGTAATCTAAGTGAAGGGCCTGAAGAACATCATTCCTGTAAAGTTTTGCTGAATTTGCTTCAGCGGTTTCAGAGAAAAGATGAAAATGTGATTTTCCCCATAGGGTCCAATGTTAAACCTAAGTTCCACGCTAGTTTCCATGTTTTTTATCCGATCGGAACAAAATGAGCATTCTTAGTGAAGGACCTCTAGTACATCATTCCTGTAAAGTTTTGTTGAATTTGCTTCAGCGGTTTCAGAGGAAAAGATGAAAATGTGATTTTCCCATAGGGTCCAATGTTAAACTTAAGTTCCGCGCTGCCGGCCATGTTTTTTATCAGATCGGAACGAAATGAGCAATCTTTGTAAAGGACTTTTAGTACATCATTCCTGTAAAGTTTGGTTGAATTTGCTTCAGTGGTTTTAGAGGAGAAGATGAAAATGTGAAAAGTTTAACGGACAGACGACGGACGCCAAGTGATGGCAAAAGCTCACACTGACCCGTCGGGTCAGGTGAGCTAAAAATAGTCTTGAACCCTCTAAAAACGGGAAAAAACAAATTATCACACGACTCTTTAAAATTCCGTTTTCCTTGATCTGTAGACGTATGACGTTGAACAATTGTAACATCATTTTCGCGGAAAATTCAAACTATGACGTTACTGTATTTAGCGCTTTAACACCCTAAACGACGGTAACTGTGGCGAATACGCTTAAATGAAGATTATATAAAAACAGCAACAACAAAAACTGTTTTCCAAGGATCCCCTAGCTATAGAGCAAAGAAAACAAGAAAAACAAAAGAACACCTTGTGTTCTGATACCATCCTTTCCAGTAAAACAATTTTTATTTTGTCCGTTAGCACTGGACATCTGTCAAAAAAGTCTTAAATTGTCTAAAATCTTTCCCAGAACTTCTTTTGCGATTTAAATAACCAAACAGCCTGGGGACTTGTTGGTACTACAAGAAGTGTCAAATCCTACACTGATGAGACCATAAGTTGTCGAAATGCGCATATGCAGAAATCAAATTAACAGTAACTTCGGTATTTTGTTATGCTACTAGTATAAAAGAGAACATTCACTCGTGTGGTGACAAGTGATGAAAATGCTGTCGACAAATGCAAAACTCTTCCACGTTTACTAGTCAGGTCACTATAAAAAGGGATCTGTGAGCCCCTGTTCACTATTTATACCCCCGCTCTCATCTTCCAGCCTCTAATAACGTTACAAATAACCCTGCTCTCATTATCCAGCCTCTAATAACAAAGTCGGTGAACAAAATGTATCACCCCACAAGTCTTAAAATGTTTCGCACAATATGCCATGACTAAACAAAACGTTTGACAAAATTTCAAGTTTGTATCATTTACCATTGCAGAGAAAAGCTTACGAAAATTGTGACAGACGGGCGGAATGATGAAAATTTTACTAAATCGGTAAACAGGAAGTAGCATCCCGACAGGTCTGAAAACGCATTACACAATATGGAATGACTACACAAAGCTTCTGACAAAATTTCAAGTTTGTGTCATTTACCATTGCAGAGAAAAGGTCTACAGTATTTGTGATGGACACACGGTTTGATGAAAAATTGACTCAGTTAAACAGGAAGTAGCATCTCGACAGGTCTGAAAATGCATCCCACAATAAGAAATGACTACGCAAAGTTTCTAACAAAATTTTTCATTTACAATTGCAAAGAAAAGCTTTACGCAAGCTATGATGGACGGACAGAATGATGAAAAACTGACTAAGTCGGTAAACAGGGAAGAAGCATCCGGACAGATCTGAAAATGAATCCCACAATATGGCATGACTACACAAAGCCTCTGACAAATTTCAAGTTTGTATCATTTACCGTTGCAGAAAAAAGCTATACGAAAGTTGTGATGAAAATTTTACTTAGTCCGTAAATAGGAAGTAGCATTGCCAACAGGTCGGAAAATGCATTCTCGTTTGGCCATGTCTTTGGACATCGACTTTTGTAAATTTCACTCCTTTGTTCCTTCGGTATTCAACTGCTGTTGTTTCTACAATATGGTATGACAATACAAAGCTTCTGACGAAACTTCAAGTTTGTATCATTCATCATTGAAGAGAAATTTTTTACGAAGTTGTGACGGACGGACAGAATAACAAAAAATTGACTAAGTCGGTAAACAGGAAGAGGCATCTGGACAGGTCTGAAAATACTTCTCACAATATAGCATATGAAAAAGAAAGGAAATGGGGTCAATGTCAAGGAGACAACATCCCATATCCAGGTTAAAACGACCAAAAACAAAACATCTAGGGGTCACCATATGGTCTTCAACACAGTGAGGAACCTCATACCATATAGTAAGCCCTAAATGGCCCCGAAAAGGTAAAATAGTGAATAAATAAAGGGAAACAAACCAAATCCAATAACCCAAATATCAAGAAACTAAAATTTTATAAGAAGACAAGGACAAGCCAATGACCAACATATTCCTGACTTGGGACAGGCGCAAAAATTGCGTTGGGGTTAAACTCGTTTTCTTGGATCCAACCCCCCCCCCCCCCTATGTGTGGTGAATAGCTAAAATAAATGCACAAAAAGACTCACAGTAAAAATCAAACTAGAAAAAAAGTCCAACTTATCAAGACGAGTACCCTTACAATCAAGTACATAAAACGTGAAGACAACACATACAGGTACTGTCCGGACAAATGCTCGCAGTTACTGACAGCTAGCTAAGGACATAATTTCCGTTGACTATGATATCAAGCCTTCTTACATATGAAATTTCAATTGAAATACTTCTAAATAGATTTGGTATAACAACATCATCAATTATGAAAGAAGAACATGATATTGTGCAATGCCAAATACTGCCAATATGAAAAATTGTTTGAATTTAGTTATGGTGTAAAGCATTTAGGAGATGATCAATATTTTTGCCAAAAAAAACAGAAGTAAAGATTTAACTACAATGCTGTATTTATATCCTTTATGAATAGGTTTGTTCAACGGATTAATAAGTTTGGAAGGACAATTTTTGAATTTATGCGCTTTGTAAATGATATTTCCATAGAAGTTTGGATGTTAAATGCCCTGATGTATAAGAGCCCTGCATGTAGAACCAAATTTTCTTAATAAGTCAATGTATCTATAATAAAATTTAGAGAATGTTTTTATCAATTTATGATATCTAAACCCATGACTACTAAAAGCCTCTGACAAAGTTTCAAGTTTGTTTCATTTACCATTGTAGAGAAATGCAGTACGAAAGTTTTGACGGACGGAAAGAATAATGAAAAATTGAAAGTCGGTAAACAGGAAGTAGCATTCCGACAGGTTTGTTTTGCATCTTATAATATGGCATGACTACAAAAAAGCTTCTGACCAAATTTCAAGTTTGAATCATTTTCCATTATAGAGAAAATCTTAATAAAGTTGTGACTGACGGAATGACGGACACAGGTAAAACAGTATCCCCCTCCTCTTTCGAAGCGGGGGTAAAATAGTACAGAATACTTTACACTACAAATTGAAAAAAAAAAACATTCCGACGGCAGAAACAGAATACAAATATAATATAGATCTGTGAAGTTTAGCAAACGTCGGTTTCACGGGCTGTATGATAACCAACATATATTGTCTTTTTACATTAAAAGTTGACACACAACTCAGTCTGTATTCATTTAAATGTAAATGAATAATCTTAAACTTGGATTATAGGGTTATTGCATGAATATTGAATAATATTGATCCGAGTGGAATTATATAATGCACGAGCAATAGCCCTTTTTTATATAATTACGAGTGCAACATATTTTCTAAGAGAGACAATATTCCCCAATATTTATGCAATAACTCTTTTATTGTATAGCAAAGCCAAATTTACCATTGATAAGTGAATTTTGTTGTCAAAGATGTCATTAAATTCAAGTCATATTTGCACTTATGAAAATTTATTGCATATTTTACGAAAGGATACTTTTGGTTGCTTTCCTAGGGAAATATGTGGCTATAGAATTAGAAAAAAAATATCCACATTCCTTGCATACTGCTAATTGTACAGAGCATGTATCGCACACCTGACTACTGGTATTATTCATGGAATATTAAGATAAATGTACAGCAACTGGTTTTTTTCATTATGTGCATTAAACAACTAAACTGTCTTGTTGGATGATTAATAAAGAAAACAACTGTTCAATCTACGGTAGAAAAAAATCATTTCCCTTTTTTTATTTTTTTATATTTTATATTTTTTTTTATTTTTTCATATTTTTGTTTTATTTTATTTTATTTTTGTTTTGTTTTCAAATTCCATCTTGGAATTCAACTTGGCACCAAAATCACAAACTTGGTAGCATAAATAGTTGGAAGGTATTTCACCATGTTCTACTATATTAACGTGTTTTAACTATCATTTTGTTCTCTATCAGCTTTTTAAATATCTTTGAGTATATGGTCTTCCAAACATTTAGATTTTATCTGCACTGAAGAGACATAAGTTGTCGAAATGCGCATATGCAGAAAGTAAATTCAAAGAAACCTCGGTATTTAGTTATTTGTTGTCCATTGTTGCCAAAAAAATTGTGTAAACAACAGTTCTTCGACATAAATCTATGGTTACTGTGAAATTTGTCGAAATAACGTTGTTACTAAAGACATGAAAGTTACTTCCCGTTATCAAAGTCGTTTATTTTATCTTCAGAACATAACTGTACTAATTTTGGATACCGGTAATAGGGACATTTATGACATATAACTTTGCTGCTAGGGACAACTAATTCCGACACTGGTTTTAAGGTGAGAAACAATATCTACTAGGAAATTAATTTCATGGTAATCAGACAATGTCGAGTTTTCCTGCCTTTTTTGGCTGCCATTTTGAAAATGATGACGGACGCACAATTTTCGACACCGGTTTTGAAGTAGCAACATCAATATCAATATTTCGATACCAAATTTCATTGAAATCGGATTATGGTGAATTTTCCAGCCTTTTTTGGTGGCCATTTTGAATATAGTGGTAAACAATAAATTTCAACATCAGTTTTTAATTCACAGCATCAATATCTATCAAAAAAAAAAAAACAAATTTCAATGTAATCGGAAAATGTGTAATTTTTCGCCTCTTTTGGATGCCATTTTGTAAATGGTGTTTGAAGTCACAACATTAATATCTATTTGGAAACCAAATTTCATTGAAATCAGTCAATGCTGAATTTTCCCGCCTTTTTTGGCGGCTATTTTGAAAATTGTGGTCAACATGCAATTTTCAACACTGCGGTTTTGAAGTTACCACATCATAATTAACATTTTATCAATTTACACTTCACCTATTTTTTTCATATTCTTGACAATAAAAGATGAAAAAATTTTAAAAAATGGAAAATTTTGATGATAAGGGCAATAACTCCTACATGGATTTCGGAATTTCTTTCAAATTTGCATGATAGGCAGGTCTCTTGTCAAGAACATCTCATCAATTTACACTTGACCTTTATATTTTATAGTTTTGGAAATAGAAAACGAAAAACGTAAAAATTGTAAAATTTTTAGTAAATAAAGGGCAATTACTTCTATATGGGCTTTGGAATTTCTTTCAAAATTTAAGGGTAGGTAGATCTTGACATTGCCACATTTTTTTACTTTACACTTGGCCTTCATCTTTTATTTTTGGAAATAAATAAAGAAAATTCGAATTTTTTGAAAATTTGGTGAAAAAGGGCAATAACTTCTACATGGTTATTTAGGATTTCCTTCAAAATTGCAAGACGGGTAGATCTTACAATTCTGAACAATATTAATTCGTGTCAGATTTTTCATATCTGTAACGGTTTTCGAGTGATTGACCAAAAACTACAATTTACCCTTGTGCTCTATTTTTTAGTAACGGCGGCGGCCATGTTAGTTTCTTGATCGGTACCAAAATCACAAACTTCTATCCCCTTAAGCCAATGAACAAGTTTGCTTTCATTCCTTCAAGTGGTTCCAGAGAAGAAGATTAAACTGTAAAAGTTAACGCACGGAAGGACGGACGATGGACGACAGACGACGGACGCCGATTGATAGCAAAAGCTCACATTGCCTTTGGCCAAGTGAGCTAAAAAACAAGATACTTTTTATGTACATTTACTGTACATTGCTTAAACATGTTATTATAAATCGCATTTTTAGTAACATAGAAATATGTTTAGGACACTAAAGAAATAACTAAATACCGATGTTACTGTGAATTTACTTTCTGCATATGCGCATTTCGACAAATTATGTCTCATCAGTGCAGATAAAATCTAAACGTTTGGAAGACCATAAACTCAAAAATGTTTAAAAACTGATAGAGAACAAATAACCAAAGTGATCTAAATGTAACGCCAAAATATGCTAAGGACAGAGCTTTGCATGAGGGAGATACTCCTTAGTTTTCAATTAAATTTACAAATTTTTAGATATTGTAAAGGTTTCAAAAATAATCGGCTTTCGGGTCAGCACCGAAGTACTGACTACTGGGCTGGTGAATACCCTCGGGGACTAACAGTCCACCAGCAGTTGCATCGACCCAGTGGTAACAAATAACTAAATACCGATGTTACTGTGAATATGTGCAACAATTTCTCTTAAATATACTTAAGTAGTTAGAAATATAATGACAAAATTTTTCAGTCAACAAATGACATTCTTCGGTGTCTGAACAAATAAAGGGATATGGAGTAAATGTACATGGGACAAAATCTCTATTAAGATAAAGCGAATGGAAAAACGCTTTCATTGTTAATCTTCATCTCGAAGTCACCATGAGGCCTTCAACACTCTTACCTAATAGTTAGTTCAAGACGGCCCCTAACAGCGGTTTGAGCGGAATTAACTTGCCAAAGGTTGAGAAACGCTACATTCATCCACCTTTCTACATTCCTTTCGTCATGGATGCGGGGTCTTCAACAAGCATAACACATCTGACAAAGTACTTTTACAAACACTGTCATCCTTTGCCCGAAAAAAGGACAAATAAACAATACAACATATAAACGATCACAGGGCACTCATCGAGTTGATTGTAAGAAAACCTGGCATGTGAAGTCGGGAGATATGGGCAACATATCCACAGATGGCCAGAAAAATACTTTAAATTTTAAATAAACAAGGAAGCCAAATGTTGAATTTTGATAGTGCATTTATATGAAAAATTCTAAAAATCTGCTTTTGATAACAATGTGCAGCAGATGTACATAGAATTTCAAACATAAGTTGTCGGAATGCGCATATGCAGAAAATAAATTAACAGTAACTTCTGTATTTTGTTATTTCTTTCACACGTTTCTGTTAATTGATTAGTTGATCCCTCCCGATTTATTGATGTATTGACTTTTTTTGTATAGTGATAGAATTTAAAACTAGTGACAAACATTTTCCAAAGTCTTTTCTTAGCCAGTTTGTTTAAGTCAAGGTGCAAGTCTTGTAAATAGATGCCAGATTTCCATTGCATGTCAAAAGATGATTGGAAATGAATATTATTATTTAATGCCTTTCCCGTTTCAATAATTTTACTAATACTTGTACAACTTCCACTCTATCATGCAAAATATATTTACAAATGCTTTACCAATGACAGTGATTGTAAACACTATGCCATTTTAATTTATGTTTGTTGACGATCCCGTATCCATGACCAGAAAAGACATGGATGAACCGCTTAAACAGGTGCTAGGGCCGTCATGAGTAAAGCTCAGTAATGAAGGCTTCATGGATATTTCAAGATGAAGAACAAAAACAAAAGCGTTGTCCCTTTGCTTAGTATTTGTGGAGACTTTGCTTCATATACATTTACTCCATATCCTTTCAATGTTTATTGTACAACTTCCTCTAAATCATACAATATAATTTAAATTATGGCTAACAACTATAGAAGTCACAGTAATTCAATTTAAACTGGAAGTCCTGCATGTCGTCCTGAATCTATATATAACAAGTGTCCCGTTGTGAATGACGCTTCATCGGATGCAAGGAACTTTATCGCCTTTGCAACATCTTCTGGTTGTCCAGCACCACCGAGTGGCTGTAAAACTTTCAATCGTTCTAGATACTACAAAAAACAATTTGGTTTTAATCAATGAAACGAAAAAAAGACACCCTGCAAAAAATGGATTTCATCCCATTTTCCCATAAATGTTTTTATGCGGTTGTCCACAGTTGTCCATAACTTGATTCTTTTTGGAAATCAAAAAAACTTCAAAACTATGCAATAATCGTATGATTGAAATATATCTTCAGTGGTGTTCTCACTTTTTGGTACATCGCCGTATTACAACACATCGCCGTATTACAACATAACCATATTCATACCAAAAAGGTAAGATTGATTCTGCTAAATAGGAGGGAAAATAATATTTCTTTATCAAAAATATCAAGAAAAAAATATGTTGTACGGACTTGTTCCTTCGTCATATTTCATTCCACATAATCATACAGTAAACAAAAAAGCATTTTTTACATTGATTCAATTATGCAAATAGTATTTTCACCCTTATTCAAAAATGATAAACTGCATGATTACTTTTTCAGATGCCTTAAGCACTAGGTCTTCATAATAACGACATGTTAATTGTATCGAATAGAAGACAATCTATGGCAAATTCACTTTAAATATCTTGTAATTTACAGCTGATTCAGCTAAGCATATTGCAAATAAATTACACAGACGGGTTGATGGACAGACATCTTTACACTATAAACATCTATCAATAACTTGGACATATTGTTATTTTTTACATTCAGATAAAACTATGATATGAACTATAATCTCTTCATTGAGATATGAATTTGGCTTGGGCATTTTGGATATTTAATAACATGCATCAATACACATCCTTAGGCTTAACTGACTAAGGTAGAAAGTTTGCAAACGTAGATTAAACATGGATACTTGAAACGGCTGTACTATAACCATTTTCAAAAACCAGCATCTTTTTTATTGAACAGGTTGGACGTGGTTTAATTTTCTCTGTCTTATAGGTAAGATTAAAACGAATAATCCCGATATAATTGACCCGTGACCAGCCAGATAAATTAAATAGAGTAATATCTTCTACGTAATGAAGCAACTATATTTCCCGTCATTCTTGTAACAATACAAAAAATACCGAAGTTGCATGAAAAACAGTAAATGTTGTAACAAATCAATGGATGATACAGTTTCAGTTATCGGTTAACGTAACCCTAATCGAATTCAATTCTCGAAATCACATAACGTTTCATCTATGCATCCATAACATACCCTCAATTTGAGTTTATTATATTTTATCAGTATACAAATAAGGAATGTTTTTACTATGAAGCAGTATGCCTAGGTATTTTCAAATTAAGAAATAATTAACAGTAGCCATATATTTATTTTTACCATGGGCTGGCACTTTATAGCGAATATACCTTGCTTTTAATAGAAATGTTCTGTTTTTATCGAAATTCTAAACCCTTAAAAATACTAAGGCTTCATTCCTTGAATGGCACTCGATGGATGTCCTTGGTACTGAATATGGTCTCCTATTTTGATATTTTTGTTAATGAGTACTTCTTTTTTGACAACTTTTGGATTATGGCTTTCCATGTTATTTGACTTTAATGCTGCTGATGAGAGATTACTCCTTGAAACACGTGTACAGCATAACGAAATTTACCGTTTTCTTTGCAACTTTGGTATTTATTGTATTTTGAGACCATTGGGCCGATGTCACTGCTGGTGGACCAGAGGTCCCCAGGGTATTCACCAGCCCAATAGTCAGACTTGTCTGACATGAAAAAAAATTACCTTGCGTTTTATAGAAATTTACTGCTTTATCAAAATTCTAAAACCTTAAAAATACTAAGGCTTCATTCCGTGTATGACACTCGGTGGATGTCCTTGGTACTGAATTTGACCTCTTTTTTTATATTTTTGGATTTGTGGGCTTCCCATGCCGTTTGAGATTTTAATGCTGCTGGTGAGAGGGTACTCCTTGAAACACGTGTACAGCATAACGAAATTTAACATTTTCTGTGCAACTTTGGTATTTATTGTACTTCATAAGAATCTGTACAAACAGAGATTCATTGCAGGGTTTTCCAGATGCACCATTGAGCCTTTTTCCAAGCTCTTTACTACTTTATTGACCGCAGTCAGAGATTGCCTTAAAAGTTACTGTGATACAGTATACTCTTGAGTGGCGTCAATCAAATGTGTATATTTAAAAAGATCTTAAAATCTCCTTAAACGGCTATCCTTTAGCAGTCTCACCAATTGCCATAGCATACAAACATTTGATTTTTCTACTCTTTATACAACCCTGACACATGATAATTAAAAACAGTTATTTCTGATTTGATACATCAATGTTTCTGCACTAAAAATGGAGAACGCAGATACACTTATTTAGTTGTTAGGAGAGTCAAAACTTATTTTCAAAAAAAGCCACACTGAGTCAAACAAGAAATACACTCAGAATTGCGTAATCAAGATGCAGGAATTTTTGATCGACAATATTTTTGTCGAATGTGGAGGCTGTTTTTCAACAGACAATCGGGATTCCAATGGGAACTAAGTGTGCGCCACTTTAAGTTGATCTCTTTCTTTTCTCGTATATGGCCAAGTTTTTACATGGGCTAACACAGAAAAAAAATTGCCAAGTACTTTAATTTCAGCTTCCGCTACATAGACGATGTAGTTTCTCTTGATAATTCAAAATTCAAGGAATATTTACACCAGATCTATCCAAATGAGCTTGAAATTAAAGAGACTACTGATGCACCTACTTCAACTTCGTACTTAGATCTTTTGATATAAATTGACGAAGATGGACGTTTTAAATCTAAGCTTTATGAGAAACCTGATGATTATAACTTCCCAATTCTGATTTTTACCCTTTCCCCGCAGCAATACACCTACCTTTTTCAGCCTATGGAGTGTATTTCGCAGTTGAGTCGTTGCTGTCAAGCATGTAGTTTATACAGTGCATTTTTGAATAAAGCAAAAACATTGTCCTAAAAGCTGCTAAGTCAGGGATTGGTTCAGCCTTTGTTACTTTCATCCCTTCAGAAATTCTATGGCCGTCATCATGACATCATTGACAGATATAATGTCTCTGTGTCCCAAATGAAAACGGACATTTTCAGCTAGATTTCACGTCTTCGGATTTGACATAACCGGTTTTGACTCAACCCTTGATTGACCCACTGATCTTTTACGGGTGCCACTTAGCGGACAGAGTTGCTTACACTTCCGGAGTACCTGATGTCACTCCCGGTCTTGATGTGAGTTCACCCTTTGACTGGTTTAGTTCTTAATGTCGTCTTTTTATTTCCGTTCCTTGTGGCTATCTCACGTCCTTGTTTTGTCTAGTTTGTTTTTTCTTACATGTCTTTAAACTTTGATTTTTGTGTTCATCACTTCCCTTGTTCGTTTTGGTATTCTACTGCCGTTGTTTCGATTCTTATAGGACACTTCCACGGTTCCGATTAGGAGAACTTGTCCTAGTACACAAGGATAAAGCGCAATTTAACGCTGTTAGTTGGTCTGTGACGTTGCAAAAAACTGATGTAAAACTGCCTATTACATTATCAAACGTAACAGATGTATAAATAGATTACACCACAAGATCCTGTTCATTATCATATTTTATCAACTAAGATCCTTAAATTTTTAAATTTTAATTGCGAGCCGTTACGAGCTTTTTAATTTAACTATCGAGAGTTGATTAAATATGGTCATAATCAAGATAAGGTGTTGTAATCTTTTTCTCTTATTACAAATAAACAACGCTTTATCAAAGAAAAGTTGAATATGAAAATTTATAGAACTGGTCGATACCAGTTTAAATTTCACATATTATTTGGAAACGTAAAAAACAATATTTCCAGCGGTACGGATTGTACACACAAAGTAAATAACAAGGGAAAGAATCCGGATGAGTATCCTCTACAATAAATGTATAAGTCATTGTTAAAAGCCAGTATGGAGATCGAACTAGATGTAAATGTCGCATAAATAAAATCGATGATATACTAAACACTGCATATACATGGTCATTGTATCTGAGATGGGATATCACTTTTCGGTCATTCTTACTGCTGGTTTTTAGAATTAAGGCCCTCAAAGCAAACCTAAGACTGCTTCATTTGTTGGTGAACATCGGCCAATTCAAATCATTTAAAAACGTATTTAAATCCTTTTAGTGGAACGACATTTCTCGTTCATTCAAGACTTTTATATACTCACATTGGCAGTCATATCACTTGGCCATCCTGCGTTGTCACAAAACTTTGTCAATATAAACCCGGGGCTATAGAATTAAATCAATATGTAAAATGAACAAAAAACAAATTACATTCATGAATAATTATATTTGTATATTAAACAATAAAAAATGTGTCTATATTAAATAAATAAATACCAAAGTAACTGTTAATTTAGTTTCTGTAGATGGCCTCCTCTACAACCTTTGTCCCTTCAGTTCAGAGCAAATCAAAACATCTGACAACCATAAACAAATACATGTTTAAGCATACAGAAGAAATAACCCATAAGATTTAAATGAACAGCTAAAAATCATCCAAGGAAAGAGTATAACACGAGGAAGATTGTGGAGTGACTCTTTTCTTTAAAACATACAAACAGCTAAATATTTCCAGATTCCAAATAAAATCTATTTCCAAAGTACTGACTCCTGGACCGGTGAATATTCTCGGGGAATAATAACATCAGAAAAGTCATCGACAACGTGGTAGCAAATAATTAAATACCGAAGTTTATAAGCATTATCAAAGACGTTTTCTTAACCACCGATGATTCTATCAAGGTCAAGCATGGTAAAGATTTAGAACATTGTGATACGGTTTCTTACCATAAGTCTTTTGCAATATCGTGTCACATCCACTATTTTGTAGAAATGGCATAATAAATAATGTTCAGAACTGACTGAACACTCTAATTAAGAAAAATCTCAAAAGTGCACCTTTGTTTATACTATCTTTTTAACAATTGGGATCTTCTACATTGCCTAAATAGTAACGCGAACCAAACAGTGCAAACCATGAAAAACTTGAAACAAATCTTGCCTTCGGACAGATACAACTGTTTAGAAAAATTACATACAATGCAAGTTATAAGAAACCACATTTAAACGTGGCAGATGCGTACAAAACGTAACAGTACAACACCCCTCTACGCGTTTTTTATGTGATCGTTTGTTTTCCAAGTCATCAAAGTCGTTCCTATTTAAAGCTGCGTTAGTATAGTGCAGGCTATGCAAACGTGGACGGTATAAAAATATGTATATATTATCAGGCTTTTGACAGCAATGTATCAGAAAATCATAATGCGAGTCAGAATTTGAAGCGCATTAGCGAAAGAGCTGTAAGCTTCATATTCTGGCCAGCAGGATGATATTTTACAATACTTGACCTGTCAAAAGCCGATAAGTTTTAAATTTTATAATTCTTTATCTTTTTTAGATTTGTAATTATTGAACTTTAATTTCAAATTTTCTAAAGTTACACAGGAAATTGGACATAAATATCAGTGTTTTTCTTTTCAGTAATTTTCAGCTTTATAAAACAAGTTTTGTAGTTTATAATCATTTTATCAGCAAAGGTTTTGTAACCGGATGAATACTTTGCCCGAAGTACTCGACATAATGTCGATTTTGAATATTGCATCAACCTTTTGTTGTTTAGATATTCTATCGTTCCTTATTTTTGGAACCTTACAAAGCACTGTCCTGATTTTGACTTTACATTTAGATCATATTGGTTATTTGTTCTCTATCAG
>MJUU01058254.1:50112-62673 GCA_002080025.1 Modiolus philippinarum
CCAGCGGGGAACATAGTTTTAACATTGGACCCTATGGAATATACATTCAAAGATCTTCTTCTCAGAAACTACTAGTCCAATTAGAACCAATCTAAGCCACAATGGTCCTTAGGTGGTCCCATCCAAAAAATGTATCTGGTAGGTGCGTACCTCATCCAAGATGGCCACCATCTGGAACATAGTTTTTACATTGGCCCTATTGATTTTAAGGGGAACCTCTGCCCAAATTTTTGAATTTTTATTTGAAAAGTGGTCTGCATGTTTTAATTTCAGCACTATGTATTACTTTAATTATAAGGAGAACCCCTGCCCAAATTTTTTTTGAATGGTGTTCTATTATGGGTTGAAATGGATGGTGGATCTTTCGGTTGCAATGGAAACCAAACAAGAATACTATAATTTTAGAAAAAAAAGTATTCTGCTAAATTTTATTTTTCGTTTTCCCTATTGGAAATGCCTTTTATCCATGTCAGCCATGGTCCAGGTGAGCGATACAGGCTCTTGAGAGCCTCTTGTTTTAATTTGTGCACGTCCAACCAATAGAGCCAAATGTTGTTGATAAAAGCAGATTTGTGTTGAAAAGCGAAAAATAAATTTGAATATTTGTACGTCCATCAAAGGCTGGGAATGGAAATAAAGGCCGTACTTCTGTCGCGATTGTTTTGTGTGTGAAGGGATGCTTATGCTATTAGCTTTACGGGAATAATTTAGTCTATTTTGACGTTTGTTAATGATTCAATTATTGATGTTATTTATATTAGATAAGTCATTAATACATACATGTAAATATATATAATATTACTTTAAAATATTTTTGATATCACACTTTTATTTATCCAGAGGTGAAAATAACATCATAAAACATTTGAAGCATTCTTTGAAGAATATACTTTCTTCTGAGAAGAACAACTGGGCAAGACGCATGATAGTTCGTATTCTGGTTAGATTTGTCCATAGATTTATTATAGAGGTCGTCAAACCATTGAGACCAATTATAGACATACAAACCAAACAAGGAATGCTGGATTTCTTCGGAATTAACTTACGTAAGTACTCGGTATAGTTCTTCAGTTAGATTTTATCATGATCGTCGGCTTTGCACTACAACTGAGGTAGAGTGTAACGGTGTTCGACAAGAAAAAACTTTATGATTAGTCTTGATCATCTAAATTTCAATATAAATATTGTCTTCAGATCTTGCTGTTTTCTGGTTTTGTCTAATTACTAAATATTTAAACAATAGTAAATGCCATTGAAGGCAATATCACAAAATTAAGACTGCCAAAGGGTTGCGATGTGGACCAGGAAATGATATGCCCTGAGCCGAAAGCGAGGGTAAAATCAGTTTCCTAGTCCATATCACAACCCGAGGGCAGTCCAAGTTTTGTGCTATTTTTTTTTTTTAGAAGGCACTGAGTTTGTTTTATTCAACAAAAAAAACTATAACAAACAAATGATAAAATTAAGAAAAGAGAGATGAAAAAAAAAGATGCTCTTCATTTTAATTTTTTTAAAAATAAAATTTTGATACTATTTTTTTCTTGGCAACTATCCAATTACCGTAAATTGGTCCACTGAATACCCTCTAAACTCTTCCAGTTCCACAGTAGCAGCATCGATCCAATGCATTGGTGATTACATTGTACTAAATAGCATTTAACTTCTTCTATTGAAGAAACAGTTCAAATTACTCCAAATTGATGTAGAAGCAAATAAATTCACTTATGTATTGGGGTTCAGTTCATTACGAAAATATGGAGCCATTAGCAAAACTTTGACCTGTCCACTTTAAAAAACACGCAGATGTTAAATACCATTGTGTTGTAAAGAAATATAAATTTATATTACAGCTGCAGAGAAAGTGACCTTTGTTGAACAACTGATTGAATCAATATGGAATTCACTTGGTATGTATAGAGCTTTTATTGTCAGGTCTTATTAAAAATCTTCATTTTACGTGGCGCCCAGATAAATTCTGAAATCCACCAACTATTTTCTTTTACTGCAAAAGTGCATCTTTGTTTATATATTTATTAATTTATGTATCAAAAGGTCCTGATTCTTTAGCAAGAGGGTATACCCCCTTTTTTGGACTTGGGGCTTTGGCCTTATTTTGGGCCTACTTTGGACTTAACCACTTGAGTCCATTGACTACACGGACTCAAAGGTTAAGATTTCTTTTTTGTACTTCAAATTTGAAAAAAAAAACAAATTAAAATGGACTCTCAGACTGGACTTCATCTAAAATTTTGGGTTTAATTGGACTCCAGGGGGAGGGGGTTATACCCTCGAGCAAGGTTTCTGGTAATCGTGATATCCGAATCGAACTTTGTCAGTATTGATTTTATTACATTGCTCTTCTTACAATCGTTTCTAGGTAGTTTCCACCTTTGAGNGAGAATTTCATAACAGTGTTCTGAATTAGGACTTAATTAAATGTTGACACTAAGCATGAGAGTCATTTCTTCATGAGCTTAATTTTTAGATACAAACAATGAACATTTTGACCGGAAATGTCAATTTAGTCTTTGTATACTTGAAATTTGTAAGTATTGAAAATCAAGTTGAGGAGTATTGTTAAATTTTGTAAATTTTGTCTGAAGGGTATATGCTTTTTGAATATAATGTTGAAAGTGGGTGTTAATGGGCAAAATATTTATATGTTGTGTTATGGGAAAAGACAGGAGTCCGCATAGTATGACCAAATGTCAGAAATTAACGTTAGGAACAATCTAAAAACGTAAACACTTTTTATTTTAGGGTATATGACTCCTCCACCAACACAGGCACCATCATGGACTCCCGGGCCATCAGCATCTGCTAATGCCAATATATCAGTGGTCATTGCAAACAGGAATAAACCTACAACAAAAGTTCCTCCAAAAAGTTCGGGTGGACAAAATGTACCTCATTCAAAACCTAACAATAGTCCAAAACCAGAGGCGCCGTCGACTGCACAACCAAATGAAAAAACACCAGTTCCAACTAAGCCAAGTGTAAAAACACAATCGCCTACGCAGCCAGGTACAAAATCGCCCACAACCGCTAGCCCAAGTGGACAAACGCCTACACCTGCTAATCCAAATGAGAAAGCCACACCTGAAACCCCATCAGCGTCGAACAGTCTTTATCAAAAGTTGTTACGTTTGGAGAAAATGCGAAGAAGATACTTAGAATTGGAGCAGATGAGGCGAAATTTCAGAAGAATGAAGGAATATGCAGACAGTCATTCATATTATTTGTAAGGTCGAGACTTTCTATATTAGAATTGTTTTGTTTTTCTTCGTCTGTAAAATAAAGATAGACGATGAAGTTTGTTTTTTTTTTCTGAAATAATGAGCACAATCATAATGCAAATAATTAGACTATTGGTGGGTCTAATTTATCCCTCAAGTTGATTGATTGATTGATTGATTAGTTAAATATCCGAATATGGAAAATAACCCATTTATATTTTTATACCCCGCCACACGAAGTGGCGAGGTATTATGTGATACCCTCAGTCGTGTGTCCGTCCGTCCGTTCGTCTGCCCGTCCGTCCGTCCCACGAAGGTGTCCGACTGATAACTTGTGAACGAAATAACACAAGGTCTTCAAACTTGGTATGAAAGTTGTTTACCACAAACCTCAGGTCAAGTTCGATTTTGGGTTCAGAGATTCAAAGGGTTCTGGAGTTATGCCTCTGAATCTTTGAAATTTTGCGAATTTTGGGGTTACCGGCTGATAACTAGTGAAAGAAATCACACAAGGTCTTGAAACTTGGTATATTAGTTGTTCACCATAAACCTCAAGTCAAGTTTGATTTTGGGTTCAGAGGTTCAAGGGGTTCTGGCGTTATGCCCCTTGAATCTTTAAAATTTTGCAATTTTAGGGTTTCGTACTCATAACCTGTGAATGAAATAACATACTGTCTTCAAACTTGGTATGTAAATTGTTTACGACAAAACACAGGCCAAGTATAATTTTGGGTTCAGGGGTACACATAGTTCTGGAGTTATGCCCCTTTGAACTTAAATTTTGTGAAACGTGGCGGGGTATCATGTAATGCACCATTACTATTTTTCAAATTTGAGACGAGGCCTTTTGAGCTCGAGTCGTTGTCCTTGAGTGTCTTTGTGAAGTCATTGTTATTCATTTTGTTCAATTATATGAACATACGTCTCATTTTTCCGAAACGAATCCTTACTTTTTACTCTAAGTAAATCCACAATGCATGACGTTTGATGTGAAAATCTACTGATGTTCAATCATTGTTAATGTGAAATTTGTCTTCCAGTTAAGCAAATACGTCTCCCAATTGTAATTCAACTATTTTTATGCATTGTTGATCATTGTTGTACTTGTTGAGTTTTGTGTGTGTCTTCTTGAAATCAGTTTATAGATAAAATGGCACGTATTCGCTTCTAAAATGTCTAGAAAGATCTTAAAGTCTAAAATGTGGGTCAATTACTTCGGCAAACGAATACCGAATCAAAAACGAGGAAAGGGCGGATTCTAAAATAAAAATCGAAAATCACGACACTTCTTTATCCAAAACGAATTGAGACAGTATGACAAAGACGAAACAAATAAACAAAAATGAACAAGAACGCCATAACTAAAGCACTAACAGCATGAACCCCTACAAAAACTGAGGAATCACCTGGTAGGTACTCCGGAAGGGTAAGCATGATCTGCTCCACGCGTGATCACGCGTGCCGGGTAACCGTCACGCTGCCAGTGTAAAGTCAGAAGTGTCATCAGTCCGGTAGTAAACTCTGGATCTACCGAAAGATATCTTTTCTCATTTGTGAAATAGAAACATTGTAGCGGTCTGTCAAATCATGGTTGACGACCGTAAAACTGAACAGATCCCGAGAAGTCTTAAAACGCATGCCACAGCATGGTCATTCAAATTTTAGCATATTTCAGATTCGAATAAATTACAATTCTTAGTAGAACAAGTGAAGAAATATTGATAAAAGAATCTAAGTAAGAAAAAAGATCGGGACTAGTTAGGAAATAAATCTCACAATCCGATAAAAGCTTGCAACTCATTAAGATTATCGTTTTCTTTTAAGGGGAGACTTTAATTAATTTTTGGCCGATTGCCGATGTCACACTATTTTGTGAGCACCAATTCTCTACATTTTAGGTCTGATTGCAAATAAACTTCACATTAATGTTTGGTGGTGCATATCGATTTTTGGAAACATATTGATCAAAATTGTACAAGGATAGATCAATTGGTTGTCACATGTGCGAAGGCTACTTTGAGATACTTTGTTCGATTTGATCATTTTAACAGGTAGATAGATAAAAGTTTTGCAGTTATGCACAGACAGTTGACGAATCAAGTACCTAATTCGAGCTACATAGATCACACTATTGAACAGATTCTCGGGTGGCAATTATACTTCATAAAGACCTGTTATGAGCATTTCTTTTGTCATTCAAGATTCTTTAATTCTTGAAAATGCCTTGGACTATTCCATCTCTCTTTTGTCTTTCATTTGATTCTCTCGTTTTTGAAGCACTTTAACTGATATTTCACCTCAAATTATTTACTTGCCCCGAATTGTGTACCTCGAATTAAGTACATCTACCTCTATAAATTAACCAAACTACAGAGAAACTCGGATTCGGTTAGAAAAACCGGGTTTTTCTGTCTGAAACCCATTAGATGCCGAGCCTTTTATGTATTTCTGAGAGGAAACTCGTATTTGCAATACATAAGTCGAGTTAAGTCCAGGAAACTACCTTTACAGACAGAAAAACCCAGTCTTGCTAACCAAAACCGGGTTTCTCTGTATTTTGGTTAATTTTACCTGCCATAAAAAGTACAGTATTTTGCGAAGTGTCTGGATAGATACATTGGTGATCACGCTAAATAAATAACAAAATACCGCGGTTACTGTTTATTTTTGCATATGCGCATTTCGACAACTTATGTCTTCAGTGCAGATCAAACCAAAACATTTGGAATAACGTGTAAAAGCTGATAGAACAAATAAACAAAAAGGATCTTAATACCAAATGCCAAAATTAAGCTAAGGACAGTTATGTAGGAGGGAGAGCCATATGAAACAAAATGCAATCAAGTTTTATTGAGTTTTTTTTCAAATTGAAAACCGGATACTCGTGCAAAGAGCAGTGCAAAATAAGCTACTCCTGGCGAAAGTTGCATCAGTCTGCAAAGTAGTAATGCATTGTAGTAAATTACATTATGCTAAAATGATTTATTGACAATATCAAAAAAAAATTCATTCAACCCTGGGACTGATATATTGTCCCAGTCCAACCTGTGGATTATTTGTTATATTACTCGTCACTAGACAGCATCAACCATTTTATGTCCCTGCTATATCATATTAAAATTACAAAACATAAGCTAAACAATGTTTCAATCGCATGTGAAGGCAATACACTCAAAGATGCTACCATATTCTCATTAAAAACACATTAGTCTTGCAAAGCTGTTCATAATGTAGCAAGGGGTTCACAGTATCCTCTTCTAGCAGTTGGTTGCATTACACATTCATAATTATCTGGGCATGCGCATCTATATTCAGTGATTCCCTGTTTCCTGCGTTTCTTGCATACCGCTCTTCTGTTTACTGGACAAGTTCTCTGGAATGAAAAAAAAATGGCGCTACTTTTGAGTCAAGTATATGTTGAGATCGATTCTCCAATTCATTGCAAATAATAACAACAAGCAAGGACTTGGAGATCATACTAGTTGAAAAAGAACAATGTAAATTTAGTTTCTTCATATGGCATTTCGACAACGTGCGTGTCTTCAGTGCAGATCAAAATAATATTTGGAAGACATTAATCCAAAATTTGCTAAATAAGAGCACAGATGATCAAAAGCATCTAAATGGAAAGCCAAAAGCAGGCTAGGACAGGGATATTCCAAGTTTTAAGCATTTTTTTCTGAAATTAAAATATTTCAAGTTCCCGTACAAACAGGGTTTTTGAATATTTCGGGGACTAAGACTCCAACTGTACAGGCATTTGCCCAGTGGTAATAAATAACAAAGTACCGAAGTAACTGTTAGTTTCTGTATAAAAAGACATTTCTACAACTTGTGTGCAGATTAAAGTAGTGTTTACACCAAAAACACTAGAATGAGCAGATTCTCTACGGCAGCCATTTTTGAAAATATTCAATAATGAAAACGACTCTCTTTGCTTTATCGTGGGAAAATAAGACAATCGTTTTACTCTTTCAATTTTATTCTGAAACATTTATTTCCAGGCTTATTGGTGTCAAGTTAACCGACAATACTAAATTGTTTGATTTCGTGTGAGATTGGTGAGAGTTTTTAATTATAACCATGCTTTGTATATGTATAACTTACCATTTCACAAACGAAGTCATGAGTTACAAGTCTTGATCGCTTGACCTGAGTCCTCTTTAAATGTAACCGGTCGTTGTTGTTTGGACATGTGCAGTTTGCTGCCTCGACTGTACCGGGCACCAAATATCCTGACAACGTAACGGCAATTTCGTCACGTCCACATAATCTTGTTTGTGTTGAAATTGGATCACAGTAATTCAGTTTGTATTCAACACGTTGTCCTAAAAAATAGAGTATTCTTGTGATATCTGAGAGATTTTCATTGGGTTCAAAATAGACATTTTTAAAATAGTAATGGTGCATTACATGATACCCCGCCACGTTCCACAAAATTTCAAAGTTTCAAGGGGCATAACTCCAGAACCCCCTTGGACGTCTGAGCCAAAAATCATACTTGGCCTGAGTTTTGTGGTATACAAGTTACATACCAAGTTTGAATACAATACATTATTTCATTCACAAGTTATCAGTCTTCGCAAAATTTCAAAGTTTCAAGGGGCATAACTCCAGAACCCCTTGGACCTCTGAACCCAAAATCGAACTTGTCCAGAGTTTTGTGGTAAAAAAGTTACATACCAAGTTTGAAGACCTTTATTTCGTTCACAAGTTATCAGTCGGAAATCTTCGGGGGACGGACGGACGGACACACGACTTGGGGTATCACATAATACCTCGCCACTACGTGTGGCGGGGTATAAAAACGGTACAAGTTTTCAACCTATATCAGCACCCTAATTATGCCTTCACTCCGAAAGATGAGGATATACTGTTTTACCCTTGTCCGTCATTCCGTCCGTCCGTCACATTTCTCTGCAATGGTAAATGTTACAGACTTGACATTTTGTCAGAACATTTGTACATATTATATAGTCGTGCCATAATGTGATGCATTTTCAGACCTGCTGGGTTACTTCTTCCTGTCTACCGACTTGGTCAAATTTCAGTCATTCAGTACGTCCGTCACAAGTTTCGTCAAGCTTTTTCCTGCAATGGTAAATGATACAAACTTGAAAATTTGTCAGAAGCTTTTTAGTCGAGCCATACTGTGGGATGTGTTCAGATCTGTCGGATTACTACTTCCTGTTTACCGACTAAGTCAAATTTTAGTCATACCGTCCGTCCGTCACAATTTTCGTCAAGCTTTTCCTTACAATGGTAAATGATACCAACTTTTGTGCAGTATTGTTAGACGTATTTCAAACCTGGGCATACCACTAAAAGCTTAAGTAAATATAACAACATTAAAAACTTGTTAATGCAGCTAATGTCGATACTATTTGATCCTCTGAAACTAATACACCAGTTGGAATAAAGCATTGCCCGTTTGAGCTCAAATGAAGCCAGCATGTGAGCTTTTTTCCATCACTTAGCAGTAGTCGCCCATCTTTAGTCCGTCTGTCCGTTCATACCTTTTTATTCAAAGTTCTTCCCCAGTGAAACAAGAAGGGCAATTGAAACTAGAATTAGTCCTTTTGTCGTCCGCTTTCAAAATTTTGGCTGAGAAGTCCGCATCTATTCAGGCATGGAATATATATATATTGCACCCTTTTCAGAAACCATAAAGTTTTCTTTTCTGAATCTACCTGGTCATTGATGACCAAAATTAGTCACGATGGTACTTAGATAATTCTTTAAAAGTGGTGTGCAGTGTGTTAACACCTCGTCTAAGATGGCTGCCAATTGGGAACGTAGTATTACATTAGACTGTATGAAATTAAATCCGAAGATCTAAGTTTCAAACAATATTTGGCCAAATAGAACAAATGTTCTCACACTACTACTAGGTGAGTTCCTTAGCAAAATTGTGTCCGACAGGTCCGCACTTTAACCGTAGTGACCACCATTGGAGGACATAGAATATTATTGGACCTTATAGACAGCACATCGATACATCTCGTCTAAATGGTCTAGACCATTTACAACCAACTTATTCATAATGGTCCTTAAGTGATCCCCTTCAAAAATTTAAACTGTTTGTTACGTCAGCACTTCATCCACGGCGAACATTTTCTTTTAAAATTGGACCAAATAGTAAACTCTTCATAGATCTCCTCTGAAACCGCTGGCAATAAGAACAAAATTTAGTCACAATAGTCCCCAGATGGTCGTTTGAAAAGGTATTTATCGGGTCTGCACCTTCTCAAAGAAAGCTGCAAGCGAAGTACATAGTTTAACACGAGGCATTAAAAGGTCGTCTTCTCTAAACCCACCGGCAAACTAAAACTTAAGGGATAGCTTTAATTTATAGCTCTAATGGAATGAACCAATCGTTCATTTCTACATACTAGAGTAAAAAAAAATTGTCTTTGACATAAAACTGGTATCCCTATATATCGAGCATTTACCTGTAGACAGTAAACTCCCGGTTATTGATCTTCCTGGCGCCGGATCCCAACCACGTGGACATGTCTTGCCATCTGAACAGGTGCAAATCTCATTTTCTGTTTCATAAAGGGTTTCTTCCCCATCGTCCTTAATCGTTTTAAGCGCATAGTCGCAGTATCTGTTGTCTCTAGTACATTCTGGTAGGCTCTGAAAATGAGAAAAAAAAACACTTAGACGAAGGAGTTTTTTTTTCAGACGTCGATCCATGTGAACCATATAACCGGTATAAGAAACTCTTCTCGATGGAACCTAAACATTAAAACCTGTTGTCGAGAACTACAGACTATAGGCTCATATGAGCCTGTATCGTTCACCTGGTGACTGGTTTTATTCATTGTCACCAACAGACCACCGATTGATACTATAAATAAGTTCACCAGATATTAGAGTATCAATCTTGGATTTGGTACAAACATAAAAATAACAAACTTTGAAGGGGACCACCCAAAGACGATTTTAACCAAGTATGGTTCAAATTGGCTTAGTTGGTTAAGAGGGGAAGATATTTGAATGCATTTGCCAAAGGGTCCCTATGCTAAACTATGTTCACGCTGGCAGCCATCTTGGATGAGGAACGAACGTAAAAATCACAAACTTTGAAGGGGACCACCTAAGGATTATATTGCAACATCGGTATTTTTTTTTTGTATTTTATAGCCATGTTTGGTTCCATTTGGCTTGGTAGTTTCAGAGGAGAAGATCTTTCGATGAATTTCCCAGAGGGTCCCTATGTTAAACTATATTCCCTACTGGCGGCCATCTTGGACGGGGTACGAACATAAAAATCACAAACTTTCAAGAGGACCACCTAAAGACAGTTATGACCGAGTTTGCTTTCAACTGGCTCAGTATTTTCAGAGAATAAGATCTTGGAATACATTTCCCATAGGGTCCTATGTTAAACAATGTCCCCTGCTGGCGGTCATCTTGGATAAGATGCGAACCTGCTGGACATATGTAGAAATTGTAGTCCTTGAAAAGCTGAACACTTTTGCAATACACATTTAACCTCTATCACAAATAGTTTTTGAAAAGTAAAAACACATAAAAATCCTGAAAATTGAAAGAAAATGTTGGTCGTCAGATTTTCTTCAAAATTGCAGGACATATAGATCTAACTATTCTGACCTTTTTGTAATTTAAACTTCACTTCTATATTCTACTATTTTCAATATATTAGACTAAAAGTAACACATAACTCCAAGATGGGTTATCGGATATTCTCCAAACTTGCAGGTCGGGTAGATCTCATTATGCTGATCATTTTTACCGCGATGACAAATTCATGATATCTGTAAAATTGGCAATTTACCCCCTATGATCTATTTTTAGTAACAGCGGCCATGTTGTTTGGTCTACGGACATAAAATAAATCACAAACTTAAAAGTGCATACACTGGTGATGATTCAGGCCAAGTTTGGTAAATATTGAAACAGCAGTTTCAGAGGAGAAGATCTTTGAATAAAAGTTACCGGACGGACGGACGACGGACGCCGAGTGATGGAAAAGCATGTATTATTATTATTACACAAAATCGTGTAAAATAATTTAAAATATATTGAATTACATATAAAGTAATATAAGGTATAAAATTCTAAAAACATTTGAACTGAGAGTTGAATTTGCGCATCAAAAATCGAATACATATAAGCATATTCTCCGCAAGGATAATGAACTTCTTTGAATCTACTGGAACCCTTTATCCCATCTCCAGCAACTTGCTTCCACTTAAGGAGGTTCGCTCCTCATGTTTTGAGATTTCTGTCAGATTTTCGGAATTCTCTGATTTTATCCATTTAAAAGCATTATAAATTTTTGCCCATGGACCCCATTATTTTTTCTCATAATTTCAATTTATACTTCTTAATGAGCATTCTGTGAAAATTTTATCAGATTTTATTTATTCTGTCACTTTCATTCATGGTAAAACCTGGCTAATGTTAATCCTATGAAAAATCCGAGGAGTTCAGTTTCCCGCCAAATTTTCAATTACTTATATCTTAAAAACCAGCGGGAAAAAACTCTTCTGTGATTCATAACATTTTCTGATCTAAGTAAGAGCATGGCGACGAAAGTAAACAACTGACAAAATGCTAAGATTAAAAAAAAGAAACAGACGAACACAATATTTAGTTCAATCGTCATTCAATTACCCGACCTTTGCTCTCTAGGGAAAAATGATTAAACTTGTCCACAAGAAGGATTGATACGAGAATTTCTTAAATAATCAACTGTCGTGAAAAAATATTCAATTGACAGACTTGTCAAAATCAATTTCTGTCGGGTGTTAAAATGCATGTACCCTGACAAAATTGTATGTACAGATAGATTTTTCAACATACATCATTTATAGACCAATTTAGTGACGATTACTGCGTAACCATAATGTCTTTCGTCGTTGCTAAGAAAATCATGTTGTCCTGAAACAGCGCCATTTCCATTTTATACCCATTATCGCAAAGGTAATCATCATCACTAGATTTCATTGGTTCAATTGTCAAGTCTACGTATCGATCAGGAAAAAGAGGCGTGTCTTCGTTGAAAGAAACCACGTGTATGAGTGAGTAGTAATCGATTTTGTAAACAAAAATGTAAAGTAAAACAGCGAAATATCGTCTTTTTTTTTAATTTATTGTATCTGAACCGCTGCATGTACCCTGCCGAAAATCGGCACATGAAAAGATTATTATTTAAAGAGAAGGCATATTTTTTCAGGTCACTGTCAGGGTATAAGAAACGGTACGATCCACAAGTCTCTGCAAGAGGAAAATTATCGAAAATATAATTTTTCTTCCAAAAAATGCAAAGTACGTTCAATCAAAAACTTTTTGT
>MJUU01058254.1:62776-79762 GCA_002080025.1 Modiolus philippinarum
TGAAAAGATTATTATTTAAAGAGAAGGCATATTTTTTCTGGTCACTGTCAGGGTATAAGAAACGGTACGATCCACAAGTCTCTGCAAGAGGAAAATTATCGAAAATATCATTTTTCTTCCAAAATATGCAAAGTACGTTCAATCAAAAACTTTTTATGATTTGTATATATAGAAGTCTGTGACATGCACATGAAAAAGTAGAATATTTCACATAATAAGTAACTTTTAAAGCACCTAACAGCAGACCTAAACAATGTAATCGACTTTTTTATCTTTTCTAAACGAGAGCTCACATTCTTTTGTTTAAATACCACTGGATATCGGACTGAAAAACCAGATCATCAACCTACCATTTTTTTCACTTAATTTACTTCTTTTTAAATTTTTTAACAAAAATCACATTAATTTGAAAACCTATTTATTTTCATATATAGTAGCGAACTCCCTTAAAACAGTACGAAAAGTCATGAAAAGAAACCTAAAATATATTTCTAAACACCAATCAATAAGTTTGAAAATATGCAATCATTTTAGCAATTGTTATTCAAACAAAAGTTGAATTAGTGATCTGGGGCAAGATATCACACTTTGGGGAAAAATAAAAATTGGAAGCAAAACAACAGTTGTGATAACTGGTCTCCAATCGAGACAATAATAAATATCTGATGATATGGTATTATAGGTTATTAATTCAATAATTGCCTCAATGATGAAACAATCATATTTATCTTGGGTAATGAACCAGTCATTACTAAAAGTCAGCATAGATATTAATCTCGTTATCATGGTTATTGGGTTTATTTATTATTTATTGTAGCTCTTTGTACACAACAACTCGGCACAATGCTATAATTTGGTGCCGCTGGAAATTGCGAAGGCTTCAGTAATGGTATCTTGAGGATATGTATATTAATATCCCTGGTATATTGGAATTTAAACGCATCTGTCGAGTTTATCGTGTTTAACCTACCTTGGTCTAATTTTGATGGTTTATATTTTTGGCTATCGTTATATTTTATACAGTTCTGTGATTGCCCTGAAGCTAAATTCTTGATGCTTGGACCAAACAACACTAGCATACAATTAACAATGAAAAGGATATGAAGTACATAGTAAAAACAAGCAATGCTTAGGGTCCCTGTAAAACGTAACGAAACGCAACGAAACGAAATGAAATATGTAAATCAAAGAAACGAAATATATAAAATAAGAAACGAAATCTGTAAATTGGGAAATGAAAGATTAGAAGAAGCGAAACGAAATATGTAAATTATGAAATGGGGGAAATACTGTTGAATATGTATGAAGGCAAATAATTTTGCATAATTGTGCATTACTACATAGTTTTTCAATTTCAAAACTTGTTCTTCATCATACAATACCTAAATAGAAAGTTCTCCCCTCAACTTGCACGTCTCTGTGCTTGTCCAGTTTATATTTCGTTTAGAACTTTTTGGTTATTTTTTTGTCGATTTATTGCATAGTTTTGGGTTTTCTAAACCTGCAGGGAAGCAATGATGAAATGTCTACTGTATATGTTACCTTCAATTTGCTACAATTTAGGAATTTTTGTTTATTTACTATTGATTGGTGTGAAAGAGACATAATTATTGTCAACCAAAGAGTTAGAGGTTATAGGCCACCGACGTTGAACTTAGCCGCAAAATATAAATATCAGCATGTTGTCCTATTTGTCGTCTTAAACATTAGCGCAGGGGTGGTTGTAATTCCAGATCACATTTGGTATGAAATACTGGAGGGGTTTTAAGGCTTAATGGATGGAAGGTTCTAAAATACAGTTGGTCTAGTCCTGAAATTCACGACTCTGTGTAGCATATTTTTATTTGGACTTTTACTTTTGCTACACTGAGCAATAGTAAAAGTCCAAATAGAAATATTCTACACAGAGTCATGAAATTCAGGACAACAGTTGGTCATACATTTTTGAAACTGTCAGAAGGTGGTATATACGCATAATTCATTAACAAAGAGACCCAATATAAGTTGAAGAACAATTTTAGCCAAACACAAACTAATTCGTTCAAAAATAGACGCCTATTTCATGTTTTATGCAATTCAGTGGCCGAAAAGCTAAATACAGTAAATGTTATACGGGATGTTAAAGTGAAGTGGGCCCTTGATATTTCCGTTCATTAATAAAAGTCAACCACTAGTCTATAAGGTCAAGTATTTACTATCTTTCGTGTTGACATCTTTTTCTTCCAGAAAATGTTTACATATTAAATATGAATCGACCATGTTTTTGAAACATCTCCCTTGGATAATTAGCGTGCAAGGCCATTAGTAGCAATGTTACTTGTAAAGCTGAACGATTGAAATAAAGGAGACAACACAATTACAATCAATGACAACAGTCAAAACATTCAAAGTAAACATTGGGCTGACAAAACATTACAAAGTCAGTATAATGGTGACAAAACATTACAGAGTCAGCAATATGGTAACATATTATTACAGAGTCATCATTATGGTGACAAAACATTACAAAGTCCGCATTGTGGTGACAAAACATTACAAAGTCAGTATAATGGTGACAAAAATTACAAAGTCAGCATTATAGCGACAAAACTTTATAAAAAAATCATTGTCGTATATGGAAAATTAGTTACAAACTCTCAACTGAAAGGCAAAGAATTAAAAAGTCACCATAACATGTACATAAATCATAATTTTCATTTTAAGTTAGTCCCCGAGGGTATTCACCAGCCCAGTAGTCAGTACTTCGGTGCTGACCCGAAAGCNTATCTAATTTTTTGTAAATTTTGTTTAAAACTAAGGAGTATCTCCCTCATGCAAAGCTCTGTCCTTAGCTGTTTTTGGCTTTACTTTTAGATCATATTGGGTATTTGTTCTCTATCAGTTTTTGAACATCTTTGAGTTGATGGTCTTCCAAACGTTTAGATTTTATCTGCACTGAAGAGACATAAGTTGTCGAAATGCGCATATGCAGAAAATAAATTTACAGTAACTTCGGTATTTAGTTATTTAATAGTTTAAAGCTCGTGCGTTATATAAGTATTTGAATAAAGTTATTAAGTTATAATTACTATTATGTGTGCAATAGTTGCGGATGGTCTATGTCAGATGTTATAAAAGTTGTAATGAAATTGTGTAAAAAATATTTACTTAGTACTTACCGGCCATGGTGATTCAGATAAAAAATCTTCAAAACTTGGATGAAATGCAAATGATATCTGGATGACACCAAATATAGCAATTATAAATAAATAAGTATCCATGTTTCCTCAACCAGTAATTCGTATAATTCTGACTTGGGTTTAAATTACGCTCTTTATAACATCATCAATGACCATACAGATGTAGGAGGGATTAAGTCATTTTTAACCACCAAAGTCAATAGATCATATTTAGGGGGGTTAATTACACTATCAATGGATCATATTTCAGATAAACGCATAAATGACTGCATGAGCAATTGATTTCAAAATAATGTAAATACTCGAAAATTGGGGTGTGATTTTGGTAATTATTTCAGATAAAATACTATATGTTTACACGTAATTATCTACTTATGTAATGGATTGACGATAAAGTAAAAAGAACGTCGAGTTTGGTGGATTCTTTCCGTAAAAGGAATAACTATAAACAGCATACCTCTATCTTGGGCACTCTTGATGCAATTTTAAACATTTACAGTACAGTTTATTTTGTTTATGCTAGAGGATCATTTGATTTTTAGGGGTGGCTTGGGCGATTTTCAACGCCTAGAAAAATTATTTATTTCCACGAAAATCTCGAACAAATTTTCTTTTTTTCACCAAATGTCCCATCAAATTATTTATTTGCAATTGCAACAAAAAATGTCTTCAAATCAAAATTAAATTATCTATTGTCATGACAAGTAGAATTAGAATATTTATTTTCACTCGCACCAAAATCGCCCAAGCCCCTCCCTCCCCGCTGAAAATCAAAAGGTCGTCCCCCTGCTTCACTGTTTGACTTCATTGGTGTACGATGTTAGGGCATTAAGTGTTCATGGTTGTGCATCATCCTTAAAATTCAGGTGTTCTGATTCCACGTACGTATCCTCGAACATACGTGGACTCGGAACAAAGTGACTTGGGAGGATAGGTTGTGCATATGCCGATGTACATGGATTAGCACTTCAAAACAAAACCAAAAAAATCACATGCAATAAAGTAAGTATCATATTTGCGTCATTGAATAAAATGACTCAGTGGTACAGGTGATATCCCACACCTGTGTATAAGTTTTGGTTGAGTGCCTGTATTTACAAACCTTCCGAATATTTTGGGGGTACAACTTTAATTCCTCCAAACTTCAAATTTAATTCATGCTCATTTGCAATTTTATTTACGCGTTAATATCATGTCATTTGTTTTGAGTTTGGCGATTTCAGTTTTAGTTGTTGCTAGATTCCTATCTGATATTTTTGGTCACTCCCCCTTTTTGTGTTCCTCATGTTTCATTTATGATTCAGGTTACAAGCAGATAAAATTATTCATTCATAAATTGTACTTTAACAATCATAATGTACTTGATAATTTCTGATTTTTTGGTGAACTGAGAAAAAAGGGAACTTGGGTATAAAATAACAATTACAAAAGACTGATGAAAAACCTCTTCCAGGAATAGTCAACTGGTGGTATATTGAAGGCGCAGTTGGGATGGACAAATAAGCAACAATACAAATTAACTTCAAGGGACATGAAAAAGTATTTATACCTTTGTGTATGCGTTCGAAATCAGAGATATAAATTGTTGAAATAAGTCCGCACAACCAAATTTACTTTATCAGATACTTATTGGTCTCTGTTTCTAGTCTGTGGGAAGACATTAGACATGGTAGATGGAGTACAATAAAGAGCAAGTTTGTTTAAAATAGATCTGTAGGCACCGCATGGCATTGCCTTCAATCAAACAAAGGAGTTTTCTATTTGAAGCTGCCGATGTGACGGGTGCCACGCATGGAACAGATAATACTTACCCTTCCGGAGAACCAAATAATATCATTAGTTTTTTTTTGGTTTTCTTATTCATTTTTGATTATTTATTTTGTCTTTGTCTTCTTGTCTCCATTAGAGCTACCTCTTTGGTTTTTTTTCCTTTTTTTTTCTTTTTTCTTTTTTTTGGAATTTTCCTGTTTTCTCCTTTCTGCTTCGGCATTCGTTCGCCGATTATACTAGTTATATATATATCATCTAACTGCAACTCCATCACAACCACATACTACTTACGTACAGTCACAGATAGCACAAAAGGTTATTGTATGACATCTACAGTACACTCTAGGATCAAGACACACATGGTATATGATGAGGTTTTCTTTTAAATGAGGTGAATGCAGAGATGTTTAAGTTTTAAATCGGAACAAATACCAATTTGTTGATGAGGTTTTTTTTAAAAAAAGTTGTTTAAGAATACATGACTCATCTAATAAACAAAGAATCTATTATAAAGAACGCACAATGTCGGTACCGGTCTTAGTATATCAGTAAGTCTTGTCAAACCAAACCCCGAGACCACTTAAACACTTCCTAGGAGTCGTCTTGCTCTTATGAACAAATTGCTGTTAGTATTCTTGATATATTCAGGTAATTTCAGGAGCAACATTTAATGTTGGAACGCCGCATTTTTAACTCACCTAACGAAGGGGGGGGGGGGTGCTTATGTAATACCCTACCGTCCGCATCGGCGCATGTATCCAGTTAGGAAGTGTTTTTTTAAAGTCCATTCCTGCTTACTGACAAGTCCTACATCAACCATATTGGTATGTATGATGCATTCAGTTGGCATAAAAGCAAGATGCTGTCTGTGACCTACATTTTACGCATGGGCGACTTTGGTTAGGTAGAATGGTTAAAGTCCATTCCCTCGTACTGACATGTCCCACATCAACCATATTGGTATGTATGATGCACTTTGGGATGACAATAACAATGCATGCACGCTTTGGATGCTGTCTGTGACCTACATTTAACACTTGAGTGACTTGGTTAGGTAAGCCAATGGTAACCCCAAAATCTTTAACCTCGATCCATTTCACATTCAATTTCAATTCCTTCAAGATTAAACTTAAATTTTTTATCTTTTTTTTTATTTTGCCTTCTGCAATCGCTTGCATTTTTCCGGAGTGAACCAATTAATAAGAATTTTACTTTCGTCTTCCAAAGTTTTTAAATAAATTATTAATATTGTTATAGTTGAACATAAAAAAGGGACAAACAGGAAGTGCGAGCAAGACGGATCTTAAAATAGCTTGTACGCAATACCACACAGTATTTCTCGTCCATATAAAATGTAAATATGTCTGACATCAATAAATCTTGAAATCTTGAAATCTTTGACATCATGGTTAATACATAAAAACTTGTCATTTTAAAGCGTCTGTTATTATGAAATCATCTCCATTCACAAATATATAGTCAGTTATAGTTCAACGCCAACCATAGCAAAACAGGAAACGCAAGTTCAATAGACCTGAAAAATACAGGAACTTGTTATATACGTCTGGCCACAGGTGCTTGAGGACAGGACCCTGTGTTGGGCCCCTATGGTCCCTTCCCCTTTTTATAATATTTACTCCACTTTTCAATATTGGCCTTTTTTTTTTGCTATTAACATATATCTATCGTCAATTTCATATTTTACTATCAATGTGCATTTCGATCATGCACATTGATAGTAAAATATGAAATTGACGATAGATATATGTTGTATTAGTTCAAAATAGCAAAAAAGGCCAATATTGAAAAGTGGAGTAAATATTATAAAAAGGGGGAGGGACCATAGGGCCCAATACAGGGTCCTATCCTCAAGCACCTGTGCGTCTGGCTTGAAATTTCGAGTCAATTATGAAACAACGGCAGTAGAATACTGAAAGAACAACGGAAGTGATGATCACAATTCAAAGTCCAAAGACAGGGCAAAAACAGCAACAGAGAAAAACAAAGACAAAACAAGGACGTGCAATGCACGGAAATAAAGAGACGACATTAAAAACTAAGGCACTCATAGTGTGAACTCCTATGAAAACCAGGAGTGACATCAGGTGATCAGGAAGGGTAAGCATGTTCTGCTCCGCTAGCGGCATCCACACTATCAGTGAGACAACCCAGGTTTGAGTCAAAACCGGTTATGTCAAATCCGTGAAGACGTGAAATCTAGCTGAAAATGTCCGTTTTCATTTGGAACACAGACATGTCATATCTTTCAATGATGTCATGGTGACGGCCATAGATTTTCTGAAGGGATGAAAGTAACAAGGGCTGAACAAATCCCTGATTTAGCAGCTTTTGGGGCAGTTTTTGCTCTATTCAAGAAAATAACATGCTCGACAGTAACGTATCAACAGTGAAATGTACGCTCCATAGGCTGGAGAGGTAGGTATATTGCTGCTCAGAAAAAGAAAGTTTACAATTGGGAAGTTAAAATCATCACGTTTGTCATATAGCTTAGATTTCAAACGTCAATCTTCGTCAAAAGTACGATATCAGGCGTTTCTTTGATTTCAAGCTAATTGGGATACAAATATTACTTGAATTTTGGATTATAAAGAGAATTTTGCGGAAGCTGAAATTAAAGTACCGGTACTGGGCTAAATGTTTTTGTTATCCCCGCACTTTCGGAGAAAGTTCGGGGATATTGTGATATCCTCCGTCTGTCTGTCCGTCCGTCCGTCACACTTTTCTTGTGATTCAAACTCCTCCTACAGTTTTGGATTAAGGGACTTAATTTTGTTGTAGAATTGTTGCATATAGTCTGTAGATGTGCAGTAAGCTTTCGAATTTTTGATATTGATCTTGGTGCAAACAAGAGGCCCCAAGATGTCGATTTTACACATGTGGCACAAACTCCTCCTATGGATTTATGGATTTAATTTTGTAGAATTATTTCATATAGTCTGTAGATGCGCAATAAGCTTTCGGATTTTTTAGCTTTGTCGTGTTGAAAAAAGTATAAACATTTCGGACATTTTAAAATATTAAAATACAGGATATTATTTATTTTAAGAATTTGATTAACAAATATTTCAAGTGCTATAATATTTCACGTCCTTTAGACAATTGAGTTAATCGTGTCATAATGTTAATCCATGTTTTCATGTTCAAATGTGTATATTAATTAACGGCTCTGTTCGCTCTTAGAATTTCCTTCTTTGTCCGTCTTTGCATGTATTGTTATTATTTGTTCCACCTTGTGCTATCTTATTTCGTTATATGTTAATGATTTTGAAACTGAATTTATAAGTAATGGTAACAGTGCTATAGAATTTCAGAATATAACTTTATTCTTACTTATGTATGCTGATGATATGATTTTAATGTCAGAGACGGTCGATGGTTTACAGAATATGTTAAATACCTACTAAGTGGGGACTATCAGTTAATACTAAGAAAACTAAGATTGTTGTTTTTCGTAAGGGTGGTAATATAAGACCCAACAAAACTTGGGTATATAATGGTAGTAATATAGATATTGTAGAACAATTTTGTTATTTAGGAGTGTTATTTCACTATAATTGTAAATTTAATATTACACAAAAACACTGCGCCGAGCAAGGGAGAAAAGCTATGTTCAGTATAAAGAAAAAATACTTCATCTTTGTGTCTGCATACTTTTACAATGCTTAGTTTATTTGATACTTACGTATGTAGTATTTTGATGTATGGTGGAGAGATATGGGGTATGCACAAAGCACCAATGGTAGAAAAGATTCATTTAGATTATTGTAAAATGTTATTAGGCGTTAAAAGGTGTACACCTAAAGTAATGATATATTATGAATTGGGTCGAGTACCCCTATGCTGTGAGCGGAATTATAGAATGCTTAAATTTTGGTTCAAAATTCTCGCTTCAGAGAAGTCATGTTATAGAGAACTGGTATTGAATTGTAATAAATGTGCTAATTGGTCATCATATATCAGAAATTTGTTGTATAGTCTTGGTCTGAACTATTTGTGGGATAATCAGTTTGTATTAAATACTGACTGTTCTATTTTACCTATAATTCGTCAGTGTTTATTAGATCAAACGAAACAAGAACTCAATTCATTGTTAGAGTCATCTTCAAAGTGTATTTTGTATAAATACATCGTAACAAGTGTGAATTTGCAGTTTTATTTACAGAAAAGTATTCCAGTTATGTTTCAGAAATGTATCACAAAATTACGTTTGTCGTCTAATAACCTTTTTATTGAAACTGGACGATATACTGGTATTGTTAGAAATGAAAGAAAATGTGTTTGATGTGATTTGGATGTATTGGAAGATGAATTTCATTTTGTCTTACAATGTAGAATGTATATTGATTTACGTAAAAAATACATAAAGAAATATTATTGGTCCAGACCATCTACTTTTAAATTAGTTACATTACTGACTGTGGAAAACAGGAAAGAACTTTGTGACTTAGGAAAATTTATGTATTTTGCTTTTAAAGCTAGAAATAATGTGGTATAAGCAAGGCTGAAAATTTATTTGTTCATAATTTTCTGACGTACTTATGCTGTTTCTTAATAATTCACGTATATGCTGTACAATCACTATAATATATTAGCAATTGTATACTGATGAACTGTATGATGTTCAAAGTTAATAAAGAATATGAATATGAAAAAACTATCTATAATCCGGTAATAGAATTTATCACCCTTTTAAGTTAAATTTGTTATGTCAACGCGATTAATGTAAATTACATCACAAATACTTTTTGTATACTTAAAAACTTCAAATTGGAATTCAGTATCGAACTGTATAGACCATCTCTGTAAAATTCTGTCAGTTATTTGTCAAAGTTATATATTCATTGTTGGATTTATTAAATCATATATTGAAGTAACCAGAGTCTGTGTTGCAAGAGTTAGTGCCCATCATCAGAACTTCGTTTTATTGTGGCATTTTATGTATCAT
This sequence comes from Modiolus philippinarum, assembly GCA_002080025.1. NCBI lineage: Eukaryota > Metazoa > Mollusca > Bivalvia > Mytilida > Modiolidae > Modiolus > Modiolus philippinarum. Next base: position 72,692 of record MJUU01058254.1, read on the forward strand.
TTTTGTGTGCACGGCACCAGGCCGGCGCCCATCTTTTCTGCACAGGAGACACACACAAAAGACTCGCTGTGACAGCTTTATCTTGGTGCAAACAAGAGACCACCAAGATGTTGATTTTGACCAAAACCCAAAGTTGTGGATTTTAACACATGTAGCATGTAACACAAACTACTCCTACATTTTTGGATTAATGGGTAAGATCTTTATGCAGAAGTGTTGCATATAGTCTGTAGATTCGCAATAAGCTCTCGGAATTATGATTCCAGTTCAAACTTTGGGAAAAATTTCTTGCAAGGCTTGTGTCAAAGATTAGATTCATTTTTATTGAAATTTGAGCATATAATCATGTTTTTTAGCAATTGTTTGATAGGAAATGAGATTTTAAATAATTAGAATTCTAAAATACGATTCTAAGTTTGGTAAATTTCCTGAAAGTCTCAAAGACCACTTATTTTTGGGGAATTCTACCTAGCAACCATACTTAGTTTGTTTAGTTTAGGACAAACAGTTTAATCAATTTGATTCCAAAAATATTTGATTCCAATCTTGGTAAATTTCCTGAAAGTCTCAAAGACCACTTCTTTTTTTTTTTTAATTCTGCCTGACAACCATATATTCTTGAATTCTTTTTGTAAATATAACGATTATCAATAGTTTGATTTCAAAAATATTGAGAAAAATTATGCCCAGGGTGTAAAACAACTGTTTTCTGTGTCAGACGGGCAGTGCGGGGTGGGGTCAACATCGTTCCGACAACCTCTAGTTTTTTTCTGTGTTAGCCCTTGTAAAAACTTAGCCCCTACGCAACAGAACAGAACATATTTTTGGGGGGTTCAATCCAACATTTGAATTATTACCAAGACATACATGACAAACACAAAAAGCACAAAAAGTATAACATGTTAAGAAAGATAAACACTTATATTCATATCAATGAGATTTTGCTGTAAGTCGTCTCAACTGAAGAACCAATCCTACCAAACCGAAATATGTATAAAAAGTATTGGTCACCATGCTTATTTCTTCTAGAATTGAGGTAATATTGCTACGGCCAACCATGCGGCAAAATATTTACTGAACAGAAGTCAACTGAAGATGACACCCCAAGCGTACATTCTAAAACGGATCTACGGTCGTTACAAATACACACTGTATACAATTGTAACCTTTTCCGTTTGATATATATGTTACAGGGCAATTGGAATCCATGAGGATCCGGAATCCTCCGAGGGCAAATTGGAATTCTGATTTCTCCTAGGACAAATTGGAATTCTGATTTGCCCTAGTTTTAATCCAGTGTAAATTGGAATTCCAATTTCTACTAAGACAAATTGAGATATCCAGAATGCCCTTGGAGGATTCTAGATCCTACTGATTTTCTAGGACGATCCAGATTCAAACTAGATAGTGTTGTTAGGAGGATTCTGGATCCTACTGTTATTTAAAACCAGTTAAGATTCTTATATTAGCTTAAATAATTAAAATAAACGAACAATAAAATCTTATATTTATTAATTTAAAGGCATATCCAATAGTTTCAGGGGAGATAATACCAAACACAAAAGATGGCAATGTTTTCCGGGAATATGACGTTGATAAATGTAACGTCACAAAGTAATTCCTATTGTTTGCGAAGAAAGGGTAATTTGTACCTTCAAATTTGGCGGACTTTATGGGTGTTACCGATGGGAGATTTGCACATTTCAATGATTTACTCGGAAACAAACTCGGTGACCTATGTGGTTTCTGAGATTTTTGAGTAGCTTATTGTTAGAAGTACATGATATCAAAATTTTAAGAAATCGACAATATGAGAAGTCTGTAAAATATTGTAAAATTGAATTTGTAATGGGGACATTTTATGCCATTTTTACCATAATAAGGGCTACATATTCATTGATTTAGAGGAATAGAACATACTTTCTCATATAAAATGTTTTTTTTTTCTGTAAATCTTTAAAACCTTTACTTTGTTCTGCTTCTGTCACTTTGGTATCTATTTTATATCCATTATTTTTCAAACTAACACTTGATATTTCTTTAAAAAAAACGCAGAAATTACCAATTTTTAACCGCGATTTCTATAGAAACAAGATCGGTGACCCATTATTTTTTTGTCACTTTTGTAATCCTCGGTACTTGTTTCATAATATATCTGATAATTGTAAAAATGACAATACAACAAGAAACTGTTGGATATGCCATTAAAAACTAAATCAGTATATTTTGGCTTTTTAAAACAGTTACAAGTACAACATTTTTACATTTTTTGTCTTTCCCGCGACAAAAGTCGCGGAAAGCGAGACATATGAGTACAAAGTATGTATTAACCCTTTCAGTGCCATGGGAATTTTCCGCAAATAACGCTTCGGTGCCAAGATTGTTTTTTTACAGAGGTACACATGGAAATCGCGTCAGTGACGTTGACAATCGCTAAAACGTCACCAGTTCTTGCAGGTTCTGTAGATTGAACTACGGTAATTGAAAGGGTTAACAAATCACTAAAACTGGTATTTGATCGTATTTTTTTGTAGTTGGTGAATTAAAATATTTAATAAATTCTGCCTGTTTAATGTTTACATTTGATTTCTCCAAATATTCGTCAGTATATATTACTTTGAATTTATAGTTCCATACGAGAGCACTGGTACTTTCTAGTATAAGTTGCACTTTGAATGATGAAGATTTGGTGAATAACGAGCGCCTGGGGTCCAGGCTCGAACATTGGACTCCAAGCTCCAACACAAAAGCTCCGGGCCCCAAGACTATAGTTCCGGACTCCAAGACTGCCGTTCCGGGCTTTAAGACTAGAGTTCCGAGATCCAAGAATATGGCTATTGGCTCCACTCACAGGGCTCTGGGCTCCACTCATTCCGGGTTCACAAAGAGCTGTGGAGTCCCTGTAATTTCCCAAGGGGATAAACGTTGAAAGTAAAAATGCCGGATCATGTAAACAGTTGATCCGTTGCTGGCGCAATTTGAGTCTGATGATAGTGCTATATTTGCAACAAACCCATACATTTTTAATCATAAAAATGTTTTCCCGATCGATTAAAAAAAAACATTTGGCATTATCTTTTGTAATAAACTCAAATGGGTAAGGTTTTAAGAATTTACACATGCAAAAAAAATCCAAAAAAAAATCTCCCGTTTGCGAATCATATATTTATTTTCTGAAAATCAATCATGAATCATACTCCCGGAATTTCTCTGAAATGAATTGAAACCTTAGTGAAATTAGTAAGTGTAACAATACATAGGGATGAGTATCATCAATAAATATTGTATCATTATATATCGATAAAACAAAAGCATATCGTGATACGTATCGATACATATTCTCTTCTGATTTCTGAATTTGATTACATTTCTAAATCTCCTTTTTAAACTATTTTATGTGATAAAATCGTAATTAAAATATTGTTTAGTGAAAAAAGAATGTTCATTTTCATTTAGCGAATTACATTTGTTTGTCCTTTATCTGACTTTTCCATACCAAAATCAGAAAATTTCAAGCATTTAGGTGGTACTGATTCTGAAATTTTAACAGAAATCATAAAACGATACGTATCGATACGCTGGATTCCGTACCAGTGTAACTAGTTTGTTGAAAAATACGGCAATATATCGATATATCTGTGTATCGTTACACCAGTAATAATACATGAAGCTAAGGTTGAGTACGGGTTTCATGCAAATAACAGAGAGAAAAGTCAGTTGATTTACTTGGGTAGCCGCGCAGATAACTCCGAGCACGGTCAGTTATGGATAATTAGAAAAGTCTGTTAGGAGAAAAATGCTTATTTTAGTGCCCTTTGATTAAGAATTCTAATATGATGGCTTAAAAAACCAAGGTTAAAACTTTCGATAATTTATGAGTAGCGCCCGCCAGAGTATACGTCACTCCAAAATTTATTGCCTTTTAGTTTTTACGGGGAAACGGATGATTCAAACTCTTATTTATCAAACACGCATACCATCTTGAAATAATAATAATTCTGACAGATAGTCTTTGAGTGAACAATATTACCGAAAAAATGAAAGATTTTCCTAAAAGAGTTTGAAAAATGAACATTTTATTCTTAACTGACTTTTCCAATTATCATGCCAAGAGTATGACTTACTTATGTCGAGATCACGACTTAGTATTTCAAAATCACGACGACTAAGTATGTCGAGATCACGATTAAGCAAGACGAGAGGAATACTTAGTATGTAGAGATCACACCCTGGCATGTCGAGATAACAACTTATTAAGTCGTGATCTCGACATACTAAGTCGACTAATATTTTTGCGAATCGAACAGTAAAAAAATTTATACATATGGTCATGGTGTGGGTAAAATAAATCATACACGTATTAGACTTGGGTTGAGTGGTCTAAATGATCATATATTTAACTATAATTTAATTTCCTCACGGTTATGCAATAGATGTGATACTAAAAAACCTGAAACCATTGAACACTTTTTTATTTATTGTGGTCGATATGAAAATATAAGGTCTTTGTTTTTCCAAAAAGTTAAGACATTACTCTGTCCAAATGTAAACTAAATGTCATTTAAAGAAATTTTGTGCAACTATCTAGTTAAAATCTTTATATTTGGAAATGATGATTTCTTAATGGATGACAACAAAATGTTATTTCAATATGTGTTTGAATTTATTGAAAACAGTAAACGTTTTATATAATTTATTTGTATCGTTTTGATTTTCGATAACATGTGTTTGTTCTATGTGTAAGAGTATGAGAATGAGAGTTGTCTTGTAATATATTGTCTTGTCTTTTTATGTTGAGGAGAGCAACTTTGTAGCCCTCGGGCTGTTTGTAATCCTCGTTAAATAAATAAAGCATTAAATTAAATTAAATTAAGTCGAGCGCTTATTAAGTCGTGATCTCGATTATACATAGTCGCGATCTCGATTATACATAGTCGCGATCTCGACATACCAAGTCGTGATCACTTCTTCTTTTATTTAAAAGAAATAAATTGTGTGTGTCCTAAATGTACCAGTTATGTTTGAGATTAAGATTTATAAAAAGGGTTATCGAAAGCATGTTCTATATAGTATATAATCCATTTTCAATTTTTGCAAAAAAAAAAAATACATTTAAAGTATAAATTGAAAAAAAAATTATTAATACCTCTTTTAGAACAAATAATAATAAAACAGAGAAGTAAAAGTCAATATTTAATAAAACATTAATTAAGTTCAATATGGAATTACGTCGCTGCTACTAAAATACGTAATTTGTCATGTTCGGCATTGAAAAATAAATTCAGAATTCAAACTAAACCAAAAGTCAAAGAAAACAAACAATACGCATTTCATCAAAATCTCAATTAAAAAATATGACTAGGAAGCAAACACAGTCAGCGTCACGTATACAAAATTTCATAATCTACCGTTTAATATTAAACACATTATCGTCATATGGACACAGACACAGACAGAAATGAAAGCGCGCCAAAACATGTCGGCAAATTGATAGTCGTCGAGGTACGCCAAAATTGACGACGTCATAGTTCTCTATTGTTCAAACGTCAGAAAAACAACATAGGCCTAAAATAGGCCCGATGGCACTGAACGTAGTAAAAAATATTAGGCCCAAAATAGGCCCATGGCACATAAATGGTTAATATAAGATAAAAGTAGATTTCTAAAAGTTAAGAAATACTTTTAAGTAGGGTGACACTGTAGGTATCAAAATCAATTAACTTGATCGGTCAACATCCTTTGGTGCAAGATCTTTGAAATCAAAGAAGTAACAAATTCCAAACCCATTTATAGAATCTTTTCCAAAGATGGTCGTGAAAAATTATTTTACAGAAGACAATCTTAATGCATTAAAGTCTGTATGGTTTTCAGGTCTGAATGCTGTAGCCCTTACTGCCCTGCCTGAGATTTCGCTAAATCAGCTTGTCAAGAAATCCACCAATCAATCAAGACTGTCTATGTTTATGTATATTTGCAACAGTAAATGTAATACTTTCAGGACTGCATTGCACATACGAAAATTAAAGTGAATTGACGTTTAAATTTCAAGTGTAAATTAATTTCATTGATTTTTTAAAAGATTTCATCTACAATTATAAGTAAGACATTAATCAACTTAAAATTGACGTTTGTGCAACCAAGTCCAGGCGGCAGGTATTCATTTCAGAAAGCTAAAATCACTTGTTCCTCAAAATGTCACAAGAACAGTTTGAAGAAGTATTGCAATAAATAGGTTTGAGTAAAAGAAACTTGGTCGAAAATAGATGTGAAAACTCAAACTGACTAAATCAGAAAACTTAACACGTTCGCTAGACTGTGAAATTAGGGTAACTGACAAAAGCAATATAACACACTTTCATGTACCACTCAAAACCAAAATGCCAAATATCGGTGACCTACCACTGATAGATACTGAAAAACCAAACATGTTCACTAGACAGGGAAAAATGAGGTCAAGGGCAAAAGGCTTAAGCCAAATAGCAGGCTCTCATGTTCCATTTAAAACAAACCCACATACCTTACATTAACCATTTCTGTGCCATGGGCCTATTTTGGGCCTAATATTTTTTACTACGTTCAGTGCCATCGGGCCTATTTTAGGCCTATGTTGTTTTTCTGACGTTTGAACAATAGAGAACTATGACGTCGTCAATTTTGGCGTACCTCGACGACTATCAATTTGCCGACATGTTTTGGCGCGCTTTCATTTCTGTCTGTGTCTGTGTCCATATGACGATAATGTGTTTAATATTAAACGGTAGATTATGAAATTTTGTATACGTGACGCTGACTGTGTTTGCTTCCTAGTAATATTTTTTAATTGAGATTTTGATGAAATGCGTATTGTTTGATATAATTTTTCTTTTTATTTTCTTTTACCTTTTGATTTATGTTTGAATTCTGAATTTATTTTTCAATGCCGAACATGACGAATTACGTGTATTAGTATTAGATTCCATATTGAACTTAATCAATGTTCTATTAAATATGGAAAGGTTGGCACAACTTTTTCTTCTCTGTTTTGTTATCATTTGTTGTGAGAGACGTTTTACTAAAATTATCTTTTTTTTT
>MJUU01058254.1:81161-117088 GCA_002080025.1 Modiolus philippinarum
GCCCAATGTTTAAAAAATGTTCCAGCCTGGACCCCAGAACGCGTGTTATTCGCCAAATCTTCATCTTTCAAAGTGCAATTTATGTACTACAAAGTAATAAATATATATACTATAAATTCAAAGTAGTATGAACGAATATATGGAGAAATCAAATGTCAACATTAAACAGGCAAAATTTATCAAATATTTCAATTCGCCAACTTCAAATAATACGAACAAATACCAGTTTCAGTGAATTTTTATCTCTTCAATTATCGTAGTTCATTCTACAGAGACTGCAAGAACTCGTGACGTTTTAGCGATTGTCAACGTCACTGACGCGACTTTTATATGTACCTCTGTAAAAAACAATCTTGGCACTGAAGCGTTATTTGCGGAAAATTCCCATGGCACTGAAAGGGTTAAGTTGTTGTTCATTAACTATATTACATTTTTAAATGATAAGTCAGTAGGATCTGGAATCCTCCTAGGACAAATCTGGATATCTCAATTTGTCCTAGTAGAAATTGGAATTCCAATTTACACTGGATTAAAACCAGGGCAAATCAGAATTCCAATTTGTCCTAGGAGAAATCAGAATTCCAATTTGCTCTAGGAGGAAACCGGATCCTCCTGGATTCCAATATGCCCTGTAACATATATATGTTACAGGGAATCTATGTAATTAGGGATTATGTGTAATCCCTGACAAAATCAGGGATTTCACGTTATCCCTGGCCGATTTAGGGAATACATGAAATCACTAAAAATCCTAGGGATTATGTGTAATCCCTGACTTTTTTCAACATTTTTACACGTTTTCCCTGACAGTAAAAAATCGTTGATGTTATAAATCAAGATAAATTGGGAATGATCTTCTGATGAAAATTGCCATAGTCAACGCAATTAAAGAATATTTGAATGATTAATTAATATTTTTCAACCCAAATACAAGAAAATATATCTGCTTTTAACATTCAAGAATAAGCAACAATTACGTCAAAAATAAAAACAGTAACACATATAAACAGTAACGTTAAAGCAATATCAGCTGTATTTTTTAGCTCACCTGGCTATGCCAGGGTGAGCTTTTGCAATCACTTGGCGTCCTTCGTCCGTCGTCCGTCCGTCAGTCCGTCGTCCGTCGTAAACTTTTTTCAAAACAATTCTTCTCCTCTGAAACTACTGGGCCAATTTAAACCAAACTTGGCCTGGATCATCATCAGGGTATGTACTTCCAAAATTGTATCCGAGGAGTCTGAAAACCAAACAACGTGGCTGCTGTTACTAAAAATAGAACATAGGGGGTAAATTGCTGTTTTTGGCAATAACTTTAAAACCGTTGCAGATATCAAAAATCTGACACGCGTAAAATTGTTCAGAATGCCGAGATCTATCTGCTCTGCAATTTGAAGAAAATCGGAAAACCTGTCTGAGAGTTATAGCCCTTTTTCCGTAAATTTTTCAAAATTTGCGGATTTCTTATTTTTTTATTTCAAAAACTGTAACAGATCTAGTTGAAGTGTAAATTAAAAAAATATTCAGCATATCTACATACTCTGAAATTTTGAAGAAAATCCAAAGGCCTGTGTATGATTTATTGGCCGTTTTTCACCATTTTTTTCCTCAATGCCATATGGTTATGGGTTATTTCCCTTTAAATTCTGTGTTCAAATCTTCTTTGGTTAACTTTTCTCTTTTAAGCTTAAGAAAAATTCCCTACTCTCACTTCATTTCGAAAATTATTTCTTCCATAATTAAGAGAAAAAACAGTGTTTTTGTGCAAATTTCTGCAATTTTTTTGCAAAAATACTTTCTTCATCTTTACCTTATTTCATGTAATAATGATTTTCCTATATAAACATATTAAAGAAACTTTAGTGTCTAATCACTATGACCACTGCTGACATGAATGTTGAAGTAGTTTATCAGCTTTATAGGCTACCAAATGTGAAAATTATTATTAAATAAAACTTGATGAATTAACCTTGAAAACCACTGAATGGATTTGAACAGAACTTGGCATTAATGATGCTTATGAGGTGCTGACTATAATATATATATGTATTGTGACTTTTATGCCTAAATATCATCCAACATGGCCATCTGCTGGGAACTTAATTTATTACTCGACTGTGTGGAAAGAGCATACAAAGAATTTTTTAATCAGAAACAACTTGGCTAGTCACAATGTATCTTAGATGGTCCCCTTCAAAACAGATGTCCTTCAAGTCTGCACCTTATGCAAATTGGCTACCAATGGGAAACATAGTTTAATATAGGAGTACATTTAAAGATCTTCTTCTTTAAAACCATTTGGCCAGTTGGAAATAAACTTTGGCACAATACTTAATTTTCTTTAAAATTGTGTCCTGCAGATCTATCCCTTATCCAAGATGGCATGCAATAGGGAAAATAGTTAAATTAAAGCTGGATCATATAACATAAATGTTTATTTACATAGTTTGAAAATGAGACCCTTTAACATATAAGTTGATTTGAAGTTATGTATTGTCCATGGATCAGGTGAGCAATACAGGCTCTTGAGAGCCTCTTGTTTTTCATTTTTGGTTCAAGAGGAATTCATCATCGTATTCAAAATAAGTTTAAAAATCGAAATTATGAACTATTCTTGGCATTTTTATGCATTAAAGGATATCTGATATCATTTTCTAGACATATGGACACGCAGCTTACAAAATCTGAAGAAATACAGCTCATATTGCTGTAAATATTAAATTATGACCCCCCCAGCAATATCTTGGAAAATTCAAAACCTGAAAAAACGTTTTTCGGACAACATACTATTGTGGCTAAGATTGATTTTATTGGCCGAGTAGTATCTGATATGACGTTTGAATGTTCTCATGGGGTTCAATTCTGGCTATCTAAGATATATGAAAAAGAAAGGAAATGGGGTAGATGTCAAGGAGAGAACATCCCATATCAAGGTTAAAACGACCCAAAACAAAGCATCAAGGGGTCACCGTACGGTCTTCAACACAGTGAGGAACCTCACACCATATAGCAAGCCCTTAATGGTCCCAATATATAGCATAGACCAGAAAAACACTTTTTCTGGTGAGGACTACCAAAGGACTATTGTGGTCATGTTGTGTTCCAACTGGCCCATCATCCTAAGAGGAAAAGCTCACCCAGGCAGGCTACAAATTCAAAAATTTCCTTCTTATTGATTTATAATACTGTAAATTCCCATTTTTACTTTTGTTTTAAATCTGAAAATCATCCATTTTCACAATTATTTTAACTCTGAAAACTGGATTTTCTTCTTGATTTTATGAAATGAAGGGCATTAATTATGAGAAATGCACAAATTTATTCAATAAACTACATACTTTAGTATTTTGTTTTCAATGACATGATAAAGTTATATGAGAATAAAATGTTTCTGAATACATTCCTGAACCGAACAAATTTCTTACCTTTGTAAGAGATAGTAATCTTCTCTGGCTTTCTTAACATTTTTTACTTGTAATAATTATGCTTGATATGATTTGGTCAATGATTGTTTTTGAGAGATATAATTTTCTGATTGTCCTTTTGGATTTTAAAGAGTCCCTCTGTTAAAGTTATTTCTTTTTGACTCATAAACTGTTATCCACTATTATCCTAATAATTAGTATTTTCAAAACTTTTTAGGAAATCTCAAACTGGACTCACTGACAAATTTGAGTGGAATTCAACGAAAAAAAACAGGTTTTTTTAAGATTTATATCAAAAAAGTAGTTAGACAAAGAACAATTATACTCTTTAGTTTTATGTTAATTTCAGATTAAATTATTTAAAGAATGATAAGATGGACTGCACTTATTATTACAGAACTATTAAATTTGATGGATGCTGCACGCATAAACGCTTTATTCTTTGATAAACAAACCATGAAAAAACCATTTGGAATGTTTTTTTTTATTTGGAGTATTGGGGGTCAGGGAAAACGTGTAAATATTCCAAGAAAAATCAGGGATTAAATGTAATCACTGGTAAAATTTAGGGATTACACGTAATCCCGAGCAATTTAGTCATTACATGTATTCCCTGATTTTTTAGGGATTACACGTAATCCCTGATTACACATATTCCCTGTAACATATACAATAGTCTGTTTAAGGTAACAAAATATAGGCGTGGGTTCGATTCAGTGAAATTTTTGCCACTTCGTTGACCTTTGCAATAGTTTGTTCATTTGTAGCAATTTTTTCACCTAAATTTACAAAGAATGCACGGAAAAAGTATGGAAAGGCAATTTTCAGTTTAATAGAAATGAACCTTTTATCCATGAGAATTTTATAATTTTTTGTATGAAGATAGTTTATCATAATCTATTGATTATAATGAAAAAATGTATATGTCACCATGCTTGTAATAGAGATATTTTATGGAGTGTCTGGATTAAACTTATTCACGGGAAAGGGAAAGTAATTGGCGGCAAAATGGATGACGTTTGGCATCGTCAGTCAATTATGTTTATTGAAAAGCACAATTTTACTCCCTTGGGAGTTGATGGCAATACATATAATTAAAGTACAAAATAAACAAATAAACAAGACATTTCAAACATAGCAAATAAAATAAAGAATCATGCAGCTATAGAGTCCACTTTCCTCAGTATTAAAGACTTCTTAATAAATGGAACAACAAACTGCAAATGATTCGGAGATGACATAAGTTTTAAAAAATTATCTTGTTCGTTTTTTTGTATCTGAAAGATTAACTTTATTGAATTGTTTCGTATGTTAAATGCAAGGACTGTATATAACCTTTTACAAGCTGTTTTGATAAATAAAATAATATATTATGGATATAAAGTACACATAAAGGCGACTTTACAAACGGAGAATATTTCTTTTGCTTTAAATACTGCTGCTAATGCATAGGTACTGATTATAACGAGTTTTTAAAATTATTCGATGCACAGGACTTTGTGTGTTTGCGGCACCGGACTGGCCGGGCTAATTGTAATAAGTACCCTATAACTGAAAAAGACGGCTGTCCACTATCTACATCTGTATGAGCGCATGTTTTCAATATAAAAAAGGTCTGCATATCATTATTTTTTTGCACAGTATCTGCGAAATAAAGATTCATTTGTCATATAATCGAAAAACTATATCAAATTTTAGATACTCAAAATCTAGTTGCCCCTTTGCAAACTATAAGGGTCTGCGTGTATTTAATGCTCAAAATAAATCTATTTCAATCTTTCACAAACTTGTATGTTTTTACATTGCCGGATGCAAAGCCGGGGGTTTTGGGGGTTGGAACCCCCTTTTTGGACAATCATGTGTTTTTAATGAATATCCTGGTGTTTTACTACGAAATATCCCAGAAATTTCCTTTAACTAAATTTCTTATTTCTTATTTGAACCCCCTTTTTCAAATTGCCTGTATCAGCGACTGCTTTGAAGCGTGATGAAGTTAAATAAACGGGGAGGGTAAAATATTTTGAATTTTATGAATCTAAAGTTTGTGTCATACATTTTAAAGCTTACTCTACTTATAGCTAAGACACGCTGAATTGATATCACATTTATATATAAATTTAAAGACATTTATAAATTCTATGAGAATTTTACTTTTCAATGACAAATCTGTTGAGATGCCGGTATACCGAAAATTCCCATCTTTAAATGTATTGGAGTAAAATGGGCAAATGAACAAGTAAATTCTACTCGAAAGGTCTTCTGCATGCATGTCTGATATAGTGAATTATATAAACAAATTAACTTTAAACAAATTAAATAGCATTAACAGTTCAACTATTTAGAAATTAGCCTTGATTTTAGGAGTAGTGGTTTGTTTGGATGAGATAAAAAAAAATAATAACTTCTTTGATGTTTGACGCAATTTTTGAGCGAAAGTAGCATAAAGCATTATTACACAGAAATTTAAAGTTACATTCTATTTTTTCACGATCCCAACATTTTAAGTTCGAAAGATTGAACCTGATTTATTGATTGATTGATTGATTAGTAAGTGTTTAACGTCCAGTGCGCAATATTTTAGTTATATCAGGACGAGAATAAGTTAATCAATTCAAATAATATAAGTAAGAGAAGAAAGAAACAAAGGTGGAAGGGACAACCGGGAAAACGAGTTTTGATTACCCCAGGAAAAGGGGAGAAATGGGTAGGGGCAGGAAATTTAGCCTTCCATACGAGTCAAATAGTGAATATAAAAAATGACCAGAAACATAACAATCTATAGACTTTAATAATATACAGTTACGGCCCTCTGAAGAGGTGAATATCTAAAATTGTCAACCTACTAGGGTTATTTCCCTCGGGCTAAAAGTAGGTTGACAATTTTAGATATTCACCTCTTCAGAGGGCCGTAAATGTTTTATTATACCGAACAAAAAATGGATAAAATATTTGAAAAAAAAAATTTACATGTATGTAAAATAATGAAATCACTTGATTTCTTCCCCTGTTGATATCACATTCTGCTTTGCATGTGATCTTGTCTCGCTTGCATTTAGTTATACATATTTTCTTCGTATTTTTTAGTTTTCATGGATTTTATCGAGTTAAATATGAAACCAAGAAATATAAATATCATTGTCAGTGTTCTGACATAACACAAAGTCTTGCCCAAAACCGATATCTCTGGGAGAAACTTGAACTAATCATGGATTTACCCTAGTTTGACATATCATATATACTTGGAGCATCGCCATCGGTTTTCGTGGCCTTAAGTGTCGATTATGACGTCATGATTTCCATTGAAAAACAATGTTATCCACGAAAACTAATGTCCCACCGTAACCCATTAATAGACGGTAAATCATCCTTTCCTTAATTATTTTGTTCCCTTGCTCAAAATAATCTTACCTTATTTGTTTATGAAATTAATTTTTATATCCGTAAGTTTGATTCGTTGTTGCTTATAAACCATTAATTCCTCATGGTCATTGATTTGTCACTACAATAAACTGTTATGTAGACTTGGAAGAACGGCCACTGAATTGAACGCACCTACAGTTGACATAATGCATTCTCTAAGCCCATAGTAATGAAAGATTGAACATCTTCACAAAACAATGAACCTAAATAACACATTTCTTCTGTCTTTTCCCACATAATCATGAACCTATCGCTTTTAATGATGGCAATATCTATTTCCTTCTGGAAATGCCTAGACCGACCAAACCTTTATTTCTGTTCAAGGCTTCTCGTGTTTCGAAGTTGAACTCCCTGTCATGATTTGTCAAAGGAATATTGCGCAAAGCATGCCAATGCCAATTATGTTGCCTTTGTAGTATTGTCGGTGTCCTTATTAGCTAGGAGCTGGTCCAAATACTCATCGGCTGAACTGCCAAACCTAACACTGGCTGGCAGCTGCCATTTGTGTACAAACTATCATGACGTAATTAAAATGGGAGACAATAGACCCTTTCACGATAACTGCGGTCCTGCCTTTTGCACATGCGCTTATATGCCGTTGAGTGGGTAAAATGCAACGTCATAGTATACATGACGTCTTGATTAATTGTCCTACGACGTCATTTTTGCGGGAACTGTTTTTATTTTCCACTCAAAATCACAGGACCGCAGTTATCGTGAAAGGGTCTATTCAGAGTAAACTGCAACCAGAGGCTACCAAAATCCGACCGATAACGTCCTTATATTTAATTATATCGATACAAATCGATATTTTTAGTTTTTTTTTTTTATGAAAATACTATAAAATTTCACAAAACGTGGTTAACCACCATACATTTAAATTTTCAAGGGTTATTCACCGGTGAATAATTTAGGATATTCCATGGACATGAGTATTTTGTAAAGGTTATTCAACCTTTGTGCCAATATCAAGAAAAATATCCAGATTGTTTTATGTCATGTGACTTTCTTTGAACCAATAGAATCAATTACTTATTATGTAAGGTATAATAATGACATTTTTCAACATTGTATTAAAAAATGACCAACGTTGTTTATCTAAACGCAATTTTCACTTTTTTTGCAGATGGTGGGGGGGGGGGGGGGTTTTTTTTTTTTTTNGTATTTTGTATTTTTTGAATAACAAAAGTCATTAATGACACAAAATTATATCCATATAAGGGTTTTTGTCAAGCTTTTATATGTTACCAAAGTTTTGTATATTTCTATCATTTATAGAAAATTTAATAGCTGATGGTGAAATTTAAGCGAAATGAAATGGAAATAACAACAATCGAGGTGCTGTACTAAAAAGGTTGTTCTATTCTGTGTTTGCGTGCAAGTTGTTTTACGATAATTATGTGCTGCAGGCTGAAGGGCAAAATAATTTCGGCACTCATCCCTGCAACATATATAGATTTACTTTTCAAAAGTAAATTAGCACAGCAGCAGATAAAACCTACTATGTAAGATTCTCAAAGTTATGGTAAACCAAGAGGAAAATTCGTCAAAAACGAATCCATTTACTGAATATGGTGTCACCTTTAAAGCAACAGACTACCGAAATACAAGTGTTCTGAGTTCCACAGATAAGTATTTCTACAACCTATGTCTTTTCAGTGCACATACATTTGGAAGAAAAAGATTCTCCACATGTCAAAGAGCTGAGATAGAACATTAATAACCTAAAGAGCCTTAGTATTATATCAAATTAACTCTGTCTCTAGTGAGTAAATAAAATATCTTTCAACTAAAAAAAGAGCATTTAACTTGAAGGGAGATACTTTTTATAACAATGTGACTCTCAGATTCTTTTTCAAATCTTTGTAAAAGTTTTCGGACAAACACCGAAGCATAGTGGTCGACCGGGGTACTATTGCTCTCGGCAATTTGTACAGTTGCTGTGTCATCGACCCAAGATGTCACGAAAATTTGTAGATTTAGTAAATTAACATGTATAAGTGTACAACCCATACAAGTCTGCAATAAAATTACTTTTATTGGACTGTGTATTATATCAAATTATCTAACTTAAAGCTCATGCGTCCGCACAGGGAAATCGGGAGGGACATTGAGGTTTTGAAATATCATGGACTTTTTTCTTTTAGGACTATTTATCCATCATAAGGTTTTCTTTCTCTACATTTTTAAAATGTACAAAATAATGCATGATAAGTCCGTTTCCACTGGAGCCAAATTATCCCGGTGCCAGAAAATTTCATAATATCCCGTAAATACGTTAAGCCCGGTGCCCATGGTTTAGGGTACTGCTAAAGTGAGAAACGCAATCGAAACGAAACGAAACGAAACGAAATGAGAAAAATGAAGAAACGAAATACGACGAAACGAAACGCAAAAACAAAACAAAACAAACAAAATGCATTAAAAGAGGAGAAGTTAAGAATAAAAAAAAAGAAACGGCCTTGCAAGAAAGGCCGGATGATACAGCAAATGATAATGCACGTTTGCAACCGACTTGGGATGATTAGAAACAAATTATGTGTTGTTGAAACTGTAAATAATAATAAATAAAATAAATATATTTTGACCCTGTTTCAGTGATCAATATGGCAGACTTTAATTTGATTCGGAGGAAATATGAACGTTAAAATAGTCATGATAGTTAATATCTAAAAGAATACTCTTATTTCCTGTTATACCGTGTCCAGATACCAATGCAACCCTTTTTATCGATTTTTTTCGGGCTTATATTGGTTGATAGACAGAGGGTATCATGTATGGGCATATCAGTAACGAGGAAACATAAATTAGAATTAGACTTGCACTTTTTATTTTTATCAGATTTCATCAGACACGGCAAATATTTACCCTCGAATACGGCAAATAAAAATATTTAAAACATGTGTTTTTTTCCAAAATGATCAGTACTCCTAAAAAAGAGAGAATCCTTAAAAATAACCAAGATCCGACGGACGTCGACAAAGGTCCTTTTCGTCTTTATAGAAACGTGAGGAAAACTTGTTTTATGGAATTTCTTAAAATGAAGAAGCAGTATAATGTTATGTAGAAAATTATGCTTTAATGTTTTTAAGTTTCCATTAAATCGTATATACTACTACTGTTAAAGGGGCAACCATTTTTATTTGGGAAACAATTCAAGGGAATAGGTCGTTTGAAATTTTACAGAACATTTAAAAGCCGTACAGGGGTTTACATTATAGAAAGGGACGATGAAATTCAAATGTTCAGACCTAACACTATGTAAACGCTCAGACAGAACGAAAGAAGACAAGAAAATGTAAGTACATTTCTAGAGAATACTTGTAAATTTGATGCAAGCTTCTTAATTTTCTGTATATTTTTTTCTAAATACAAGTTAAATTGTTGAAGATCTCATGGTGACTTCAAGATGAAGAACAACAATAAAAGCGTTGTTCCATTGCTTGGTTTTGCCATGTATTTCATGATAGATACCTTGTCCTTGTCCCATATGCATTTACTCTATATTAATAAATTCATTCGTTTTACCGTAATACATAGGCCCATAGATACGATAAGTATATGTTATCTGGATTTTAATATGTGTATATCGTAAAATATCATCCCGTGAGCCAGAATATGAAGCACAGGGACGAGTGAGCGCAGCGAACGATCCCCAAGCTTCATATTCTGGCGAGCGGGATGATATTTTATAAAATTCCAGCTTTCAAAATTCAGATTACTTGTTTATCGTCTTTTATTTCTTATTTCTATACAATAGATTATGAGGTTTTGTTTCAAATTCTACCAAGGATGCGCGGGAAATGGAATGCACCTTCCATATTTTGTCCCGTGTGGTGTCACCACTGCACTATCAGGTTTTGTTCTGTGACGTCGTGATACCGGGAAAATTCACGCACAAGAAACAATATTTGAACATGCGTGAAATACCACTTTTCCCGCGAGTAACCTGATAGTGCAGTAGCGACACCATTCGGGAAAAGCAGGAAGGTGAATTCCATTGAGTCCATTCATTTTTTTTACAAATGGGCGGCGGAAAGGGTAAAAAATGAAACAAACAAGTAATTTCGAAAACATGCTAAAATACAAAACAAACAGGTATGGTTGTAAAGACTAACAACATCAAATGAAAAAACTAACAGCCTTTTTGACAATCATGTATTTTTTAATGAATATCCTGATGTTTTACTACGGAACCCCCCCCCCTTAAAAATTAGCTGAACTTCCTTTTATTTATAGTTGGACCCCTTTCAAATTGCCTGGATCTGCGCCTGTACAATATCAGAAAGAATATTATAAAGGTAAGTATCATCATCCGATCATAAACTCGCCGGATTACTTATAAGATCGATAGTGACCCTCCTTTTTTTTAGATCATCAATCTGTTTTTTTTTTCTGGTATAAACCACCCCTATTAAGCTGGGTAACATTTAGGTACAGGTAAATCTTAAACCGTACCTAAACATTACCCTGAACCGGGATATCCAATCTTACTTGAAATAAGAAATTTGTATACATTTTTCTCAACCGGGCTAAACATTATCCAACCGGACTAAACAAATTTTACGAGAACTCTTCTTACCTAAACTGTTCGCCGAGAACTCAGCTTAATAGGGGTGTAAACCCGGTATCATTAAGCTAATATAAATGGCATTTTTATTTCTCGTACACACAGTGCCCCTGTATGACCCTCAGGCTTTTCTCGGAAAACGCCACCTAGCGTTAATTCGATTATTAGCTGTTCGTTGAACTTGCGACGTCTGTTGGTTTTACATTCTAGTCTGTTGGTTTATTTAATGACTGTTAATTTTTCAATTAGTTTTTACAACCATACCTGTTTGTTTTGTATTTCAACATGTATCCGAAATTACCTGTTTGTTGCGTTTTGCCGTATTTTTTACCCTTTGTCGTCTGTTAGTTCTGCATTCTAGTCTGTTGATTTAACATTCTAGGCTGTTAGTTTTTCATTTGATGTTGTTAGTCTATACGTTTTGTGTTTTAGCATGTTTTCGAAATTACTTGTTTGTTTCGTTTTTAGGTATTTTTTACCCTTTCCGCCGCCCATAGGAACTGTTTTGAAGTAATTTTATGACTTCACGATATTTTTTATCGGCTAACGTTTTTAAATTTTGAAATGTTTTGATCGAACCATGTAAGCAAATCGAAATAAGTGTTTTTTTTTAATTGAAAAATCTCTCATTGTTTACATTTGTCTACCAGTTCCTAGGCACTTTTATGACGTCACGATGTAAACAAAATGGTGGCTCTGCTTAAGTTATCAGTGACCTAGTTTCCGTATTTTTTCGAACGTCTCGCGTTCATTTTTGTGTATTGGTGACGGTAATTTTTTACAAAATTACAAACGGAAAATATAATAGATTCTTTATCCAGTTAAAATTTGTTGCTTGCGAAACGGATAAAAAGGATATTGCTTGTCAAACATTGGGAGAATTGCCTTGATTACTCCAGGTCAACCTCTTGATAAGGTATGACTTGTGGAAGGGATCTCAGGCTGATATAGGCGGAGGGAAAGACGATAATGTAACCCACAGTCCACTACGTTCCAGTGAGTTTTTTTTTAACCATCACATGAACGGTGTGGACTGAGGGCTACTGTATAATAAACGTTCTTCCAAAGTCCCATTCCGGAACGTTCTGGGTATTAGAATGGCGGGTCAAAGAGGTCAAACGGGGTAAAAATGGCGTCCCTCTGTATGAGGGCAAAGGGAATAAATTCTTCTATCAACATATGAAAGGTGTTTATGATTGGAAAAAGGCCGAGCATGTCATAAATCAACATTTTATCCCAGGCGGGTCATTTCCAACCAATTTATTTTAGGTCAAGAAAATAAATAGGAGAATTCCTAGATTACGCTCAACTGACGTCAGGTACCAGTTTCCAGTAGATTCGGGGTAAGATGCCGACAATTACCCAAAAATTTGAAAGTGGAATATCGTCTATATCTAATATTCCCAGCTGTAGTATTTTGACGCAATAATCTATGCACAATTAAGTGATTACGTGTCCATTCACATGTCTGTTTGTTCGTTCATCCACCCACCATGAAATATTATATAACAAACGCACCTAAACCAAAGAATGAAATATGATAACACAAAATTGACGAGATTTAACGATACACAACATGCAATTAATTTGCCTCCATCTACAGATACAGCTAGGTACAATTTAAACAGCCACTAGCTATTTGAAACTTTAAGGGATTCCTGTAGGAAACTTGCACTTCGTCTTATTAATGAACCGAGTACCGCCACATTAATGCCACAGAATCATGACTTTATGGTTTTACCATGGAGTTTGCCATTATTGTATATGAGGTACACATTTTTTTGTCTCCACAACTGTCGCTACAACTGTAATAGAATTTTTAGTACTGTATATTGCAATCGTCCACCATCTATATGAAAGTTTCATTCAAATGATGGTTTCCCACAACATCATGAAATTGATTAAAATCCTCGGGCGGGGGTCTGTTTTAGCCCATCGCTCTTAAGTTCCTTTTTTGTACGTTATTGAAACCATTGCCGGACTTTCGGTTTATGTGTGCTCTGAAAACAAGTGTAAATTTTGCTAACATATACTTGTAATAATCATGTTGTATTAAAAAACACAGACTTCTGATTTCCCCGTGACGATTTCTCATTCCATATGTTCAGCATCAAAATAAACCTAAGAGTAAGAAAGTCAATATTGAAAAGGACACCCGTATAAATTGTATCTTTTCGACGTCTGTTCCCTGGCTGTTGCCATTATAAGATTTTGCATCATTTTGAAGTTCAAGGATCTCTAAAACAACTTGGTATAGTTAAGTTGATTTTTGGTAGTCCACTTTACAAGTTATGACTGACTGGACCGCATCTGGACCAGATTTCCAATTTGGGATATTTAATTAACAGTAGGACACACTTGTTTTAAATTGAATTTGGTCACAACAGCCCTTGAGAAGTTCGTTCCGGCAGATGAGCACCCCATCAAAGAGGACTGCCATCTAGAAAAAGCTTAACGTCATTGGACCCTACGAACCTTTTCCATCTGAAATCACTATAGACCAATTGGAACCGTACATAGTCACAAAAGTAATTCTGTCGTCAAACAGTTATTTATGAAAGTATACCATGACATGTACAAATTTAGACCAAAAGGGTAATAGATAGCCCAGATACCCAACATAGCGTAAACAGCGAACATTGACTTGTTTTCTAAGGAACGACTACTCCCGTATGGACTGAACTTTACAGTACAGCATTATCTTCGATAGATGATTTAGTTTATTTGTGAACAGGACGGGACATTATCTAAGATGGTCACCAGTTGTTGATACAGTATATCACAGTATTGTGGGAATACATTAATTGATCCAGACAGATAATTGATGATCTGATTAAACTTCAAAACTTGGTCTTATTTTTGTTTATTAATTTTTCATTTCGTTTCGTTTCGTTAGATTTCGTTTCGTTTCGTCATATCTCGTTTCTTAATTTCTTTCATTTCGTTTCGTTTCGCTACATTTCGTTTCGTTTCGATTTCGTTTCTCACTTTAGCAGTACCACATTTTTAGAATAAAACCACGTTTTCTGATAAACCAAAACGTTTATAAACTTAAACATATGCTGCTGACATGGTTAATTTCGTACTACACTCTGTGCTAGGGAGTAGATAGTGTGAATATAGGAATTGTGACTGTATTATGACAAATAAGTTGCGATTTAGAATTTACTCTTTCCTTTTGTGCATTAGTGTCGATACTTTTGAAGAAACTAGACGGTATAAATGGATAAACAAAGAAAATAACATTCCGATATTCCGTGAGTATAGTTCTAATGATACTTAAGACCTCGTTCCTTCTCCTGTGTACATGTTTTGACAACAGGTATGGTTTTCGTAGCCCGAATAGTCCGCCTCTGAACCCGATTAGTCAGGCATCTCAGAAAAAGGCCCGAAAAGTCCATAACCATTCTGCACCGTGTACTTTCGGCAATGGAAAAAGTAGTGAACCTCATCTTCAATGACTTGTGAATTGAACATTTGACATAATCGTTCATTTATGTTTAATATTTTTATATCGACCCCTTTCTATTTCTAGAAAATGGTCACTTATTCTCATTTTACATATATTTTTTTCTTTTTTCAAAATGTGTTGTTAATAAATACTCATTGATTTCAAAGTTAGTTTTAAGATTACTGTATAAAACTATTTTATTATTTTCAATTATGAAGTCACAAATGGAAAGCTGACGGACACTCGCATCACTATATACCGTGGCTCTTTATGGGAACTGAGTGGAACCTCAGTAGTATAACGCGTTACCTCAGATCACTTTTGTCGAGGACCCCCATAGTGCATTCTTTGTAAAATATTTTCATTTTCCCCTAATTTTCCTTAAAATATGCAAATTAGTTCAGGAGGGATTTTTTGTGCTAATATAGAGGGCGCTGCAATCGTTATTGACGAGGTGCTACGTGTATTATTGACCTTTGGCCTGGTCACCTAGGTGTTGTCACTGGTTTTGCCTACTGGTCTCGTCTTTATCCCAACTTAGACCTTGCTTTTACCATAACCCTAATCTCTTTTTTACTACACCTTAACCATTGTCTCTATAATCCTTTTGTTATAGTGTTGACCTTTGACCTTTGGCCACGTCTTGAGTGCCTCGCCTTTGGCTTAGACTTCACTAGTCCATATTTTTGTCATTGGTCTCGCCCTACCTGTATTCAAAGTACTTTCCTAGGTCTCGCCTTCTGCTTTAGTAGTGTGTCATTGACCTGATGGGGGATCATTCACTGCTATACATCTGTAAAGACAAAAAGGATAATATGATTTAGTTATAAGATTTAGTTATAATAATTAGGTATGAATATTATAATTAGTTATGAATTAGTGATGGGTCACTCAAGTACTTACCATTTACTTAAGGTATTTTCGCTTCGAACTGGTCAGCAGAATGGCAGTCTGGCGACTGAGGAAGCCAGTTGATCGCGCCTTTATATAGTCAAAGTTATTTGTATCGATGGCTGTGATTGGTCGTTTCATTTTGGAAGAAGGGATTTGATTGGTTGATGTTCCTGCATTCTGATTGGCCAATCCATGGTAAATGGAGGATTCTGATTGGTTGAATTTCCTGCAATTTGATTGGTCAACATTATGTACACCTTCAATCCACTTTTTGTTTCAAGATTGTTACAAAACTACCAAAGGTAGTTAGAAGTGAAACATTAGTTTTTACTTAGTAAAAATGGCGATTTCATGGTATTGTATTAGTAAAAAAGGAAAATATAGTATTGTAATGGTAAAATGGTGATTTTAGTGTATCTGGTTGGTGGTGGTGGTGGTGGTGGTGGTGGTGGGATACTAGTCTATGGTGGTGGTGGTGGTGGTTTAAAGGTATCTGGGTGGTGGTGGTAGTGATTTAAGGTTTCTTGGTGGTGGTGGTGGGATGATAGGATATACGGTGGTGGTGGTAGTGGTGGTGGCAGTGTACATTGGTGGAGGTGGCGGTGGCGGCGGCGGCGGCGGCGGCAGCAGCAGCAGCAAAAAGCCATAAAAAAGGCCGATAAAGAAACAAAAATTCGATACATTCGTCGAAAACACTATATGCAATATGAAAAAAGAACATTATTACACGAAAGCATGTAAACTTTGACATCAAAATGCAATCTGAAACATAAAAATTGATTAGAAATACAATAAAACTTACTACAAATACGAACTTGTACGTCGAACACATCAAGATAAAATGAAATAACTTAAAATCTCGAACTGAACGAGACTGCTTAAAGGTAACAGATATCAACTTGACAGGGTGACCAACCGATTGAAAACCCTACACATACCCCGAATTAATATATGATATGACTAAATTATCAATAGTTCGGATTAAGTCCAATCTAGGGCCGAATTAGGGCCGACTAAGGTCCGATCTTTGATTTCTAACGGCCGATATCTCTATTACACTACATGACAGCGCTACAACACTTATTCCAATCGCTATAGAACTATAACGATACCCCGAATCCATATATCATAGGTCTATAGTACGAATAGTATTGATTAAGGCCGAATAAGGGCCGACTTAGGGCCGATCTCAAAATTAAAGGTGCCAATATGTCTATAACAGTAGGTTTTAGGTCTAAGAGACCTACACCAATCGCTTTAGAACTATACATTTACCTCGATTCAATATATCATAGGTCTATAGTACGAATAGTTCGGATTAAGGCCGAAGTAGGCCGAATTAAGGCCGATCTCAAATTTTCAAAGGCCGAAATAATCATAAAAGGACGTTTTGACCCTTCACTACCTATTCCAATCACTTTAGAAGGATTAAAGTACATCGATTCCATATATCATATGCCTATAGTAGAACGATTTCAAATTAAGGCCGAATTAGGGCCGTTTAGGGCCGATATCTCGTTAACACTCGGAGCTAGAGCTTCGAAACCTGCACCAATCGATTCAGCGACCCCGATTTACCCTAGTATGACATCACAAAAGCACGAAAATACGCAAACAATACTAAAAAATTAAGTAGTATATAGGTGGTTTTCGGTTAGGATTTGAGGTGGTGGATCGTGGTGGATCACCGGAGGTGATGGCACTGGAAGTGACGTAGACCGGAAATGACTTGACCAAAGTCACGTGACCGGAAGCGGGAGTCACGTGACCGGAAGTGTGACTTAATTACCTTGCGCATGCGCAAAAAAGGTGGGGATTCCCTTAAAAATTTGAGATCGGCCTTAATTCGGCCCTACTTCGGCCTTAATCCGAACTATTCGTACTATAGACCTATGATATATTGAATCGAGGTAAATGTATAGTTCTAAAGCGATTGGTGTAGGTCTCTTAGACCTAAAACCTACTGTTATAGACATATTGGCACCTTTAATTTTGAGATCGGCCCTAAGTCGGCCCTTATTCGGCCTTAATCAATACTATTCGTACTATAGACCTATGATATATGGATTCGGGGTATCGTTATAGTTCTGAAGCGATTGGAATAAGTGTTGTAGCGCTGCCATGTAGTGTAAAAGAGATATCGGCCGTTAGAAATCAAAGATCGGACCTTAGTCGGCCCTAGATTGGACTTAATCCGAACTATTGATAATTTAGTCATATCATATATTAATTCGGGTATGTGTAGGGTTTTCAATCGGTTGGTCACCCTGTCAAGTTGATATCTGTTACCTTTAAGCAGTCTCGTTCAGTTCGAGATTTTACGTTATTTCATTTTATCTTGATGTGTTCGACGTACAAGTTCGTATTTGTAGTAAGTTTTATTGTATTTCTAATCAATTTTTATGTTTCAGATTGCATTTTGATGTCAAAGTTTACATGCTTTCGTGTAATAATGTTCTTTTTTCATATTGCATATAGTGTTTTCGACGAATGTATCGAATTTTTGTTGTCTTTATCGGCCTTTTTTACGGCTTTTTGCTGCTGCTGCTGCCGCCGCCGCCGCCTCCACCGCCACCACCAATGTACACTGCCACCACCACCGTATATCCTATCATCCCACCACCACCACCACCACCTAGAAACCTTAAAATCACCACCACCACCACCCAGATACCTTAAAACCACCACCACCACCACCACCATAGACTAGTATCCCACCACCACCACCACCACCCAGATACACTAAAATCACCATTTTACCATTACAATACTATATTTTCCTTTTTTACTAATACAATACCATGAAATCGCCATTTTTACTGAGTAAAAACTAATGTTTCATTTCTAACTACCTTTGGTATTTTTGTAACAATCTTGAAACAAAAAGTGGATTGAAGGTGTACATAATGTTGACCAATCAAATTGCAGGAAATTCAACCAATCAGAATCCTCCATTTACCATGGATTGACCAATCAGAATGCAGGAACATCAACCAATCAAATCCCTTCTTCCAAAATGAAACGACCAATCACAGCCATCGATACAAATAACTTTGACTATATAAAGGCGCGATCAACCGGCTTCCTCAGTCGCCAGACTGCCATTCTGCTGACCAGTTCGAAGCGAAAATACCTTAAGTAAATGGTAAGTACTTGAGTTACCCATCACTAATTCATAACTAATTATAATATTCATACCTAATTATTATAACTAAATCTTATAACTAAATCATATCCTTTTTGTCTTTACAGATGTATTGCAGTGAATGTTCTCCCATCTTCCGATGAAACCAGTGTTGATCTTTGAATACAACGTGAACTTGATAATCTAGCAGAGCTTCTTGAAATCAATTGATCCCTTCGATGCCACGTGACATTAATGGTACCCCGGCTTTGGTGTGTAATTCAACGGCCAACTCTTCTTGGATGCGGCGTTCCTGACGAATACTGTTCTACTGGGGATTTCCGCCGATGTTTGCTATGGCGGTGACGATGGCTCTAGCACAACGAAGTTCATCATTAAAGTATTGGTCAGATACTTCACAGGTCATGTCATAGCTGTGGGCAGCTTCGTGTCTTCTTCTGTTATCTGCTCTGGTGAACTCTTTGTCACAGACACTGCAACTGTAGGTCTGCGCCGACTTCTACCCTTCATTGCGGATTCCACCATTTGGAAGATTGACATGGGTTACATTCAGTTTAACACCCTGGTCCAAAGTAAACTGTTCGTTGGATTGAAGGACCTCCATTTCTACAAGCAGTGGCTCTCCTGAAATTTGTCTGACTTTCATAAAGGGTAGTCGGACAGGAAAATTCAAATCCTTACATTCAAAGGTCACTTGAACTAAATCTTCTTCTTTCATCCCGCTGGTTGAGTCTGATACGATGGAATCAAACATTTGGTGACAACCATAGCAACGATTATGTGTGCATCCCAGCATCTGCGCCAGTCTTGGTTTACGATAAAAAAAAAGACGGTCCGGGAGAAGAGGACCATGATACTAAGTTCGGAAATATGCTGTAGATAAAAGATAGTGTGCTACAGTATTGGATTGTTACCCACCATCGAAAGAAAATAACAACATATCAAAGACAATTGGAATGGAGAAAGGGGTAATGCAGCCTATAACTATATAGTTATAGCCAGTCACAAGCCTGGAGAAATGCAGAGTGACCTTTTGTTTTCATAATTTGTGTCAGTTCATAGTCATAGCTGACGTTATGATTCTGATTTGGTGTCAATATTCGTGCTAATGTTCATATGTTTACATGTTTTATATCTTTTTATAGTCGTAGTTAACTGTATGCTTATGATTTGGTGTTCACATTCGTGTTAATGTTCATATGTTTCCATGTCCTATGTCAATTCATTGTCATAGTTGACATTATTTCTTTGTTTAGCTTACATTAATGTTGTTAAGTTGTCATGTTCTGTTGTGTTTGTGTTGAATTTCATGTTGTATCACTTCATATTTATCCTTATGTTTGTATTTGTAGTTCATATTGTTTCAATATCTATTTGTGTTCATAGTTTATGTCAGTTGATAGTCATAGCTGGCGTCAATTTCATGTTGTATCACTTCATATTTATCCTTATGTTTGGATTTGTAGTTCATATTGTTTCAATATCTATTTGTGTTCATAGTTTATGTCAGTTGATAGTCATAGCTGACGTTATGTTTATATTTTTTGGTTCACATCAGTATTAATATTCATATGTTTAAATGTTTTAATATCACTTTATAGTGCTTATGGTTTGGTGTTAATATTCGTATCAATGTTCACATGTTTACATATCTTGTGTCTTTTAATATTGATGTTTCAATGTTTCTGATTATATTTTTGTTCATACCAATGTTAATGTTCATATGTTTACATATCACTTTATAGTTAACGTATCTTATGTTTTCATTTAACAGTTCATATCATTATGTTGTCATGTTTTGTTATATGTGTGTTCATTTACTATGTGTCATGTTTTGTTTTGATGTCAAACTTCATATTTGGTTTCATACTTTGTTGTGTTTATATTTAACATATCATATTCTGTTTTCATGGAACAGTTCATACCAATGACTATATGTTGTCACAATGTTTGTCAATTCATTGGAGATTTCAAGTTATGTTTCAGTTTTATCATTAAAGTTCATATGAATGTCGTTTAATTTTGATATTTCAATGTTTCTGATTATATTTTGTTCATATGAGTGTTAATGTTCATATGTTTTATATCACTTTATAGTTATACTTAACGTTAGGTGTATGATTTGATGTTCATATTCGTGTTAATGTTCATATATTTACATGTCCTGCGTCAGTTTATATTGATGTTTCAATGTTTCTATTCGTATTTGGTGTTCACATTCATATGTTGTATCATTTAATGTTGATCTTTTAACATCGATGCTTGTATTTGTTGTTCAAATTGATTCAATTTAAATTTGTGTTCATAGTTTGTATTACTTTATGTTGATATATAAACGTTTATGTTTATATTTGTTGTTCACATCAGTATGTTTTCATAAGTTGTTACAATTCAAGTAATCTTTTATCATTGATACTTTTATATTTATTTCATTTTGTCTCCAGTGCCAAATTGTTTTCATATGTTGTGTCACTTCATGTTGATGTTTAGACTTTTTTATAAGTATTTGTTGTTCATATCATTGTGTTTTGCTATTTTAAGTTCATAGTTATGGATAACATTATGTTCATATCAATGTCATTGATGTGTTGTGTCAGTTCATAGTCATAGTTTCATTATGTGTTTTCAATGAAGTATCCATCAGTATAGTTAGGGTAACAGATCTGATAAGGGTAAGGGTTATACATAAGGGGTAGGTTACTGTTATATACATTAAAGTTATGGTTACTGTTATATACATAAGGGATACTGTTATTACACAAGTGGTAGGGTTACTGTTATATACATAAGTGAAACTGTTGTATACATAAGGGTTCTGGTTATTGTCATGTATTTAGATTAGGGTTATGACTATTGGGGATGATACCATTATTAACGTTAGTGTGTGTTTGAAAGCTTTAGGCCAGGTTATCATTAATTAATAAATAAAATGATTTTCAAGTTTAAAATAGGTATTGTTTAAATCTTTTGGGTTAAGATTACATTTATATTAATGATTAGTGATAAGTTATGGTTCAGGTTAGGGTTAAATTTAATGAAAGTTAAGGTAAAGTTGTTCAGGTTGGGAAAAATAAATCATAAAGTTGTTGGGATATCTAATCATTAGCCAAAATAGAAATAAAATAATAAATAAATAATCATGAAAAATCAATAGAAGAAAAAAAATAATAAAAAATAATACATGAAATAATAATAAAATAAATAATTATAAATATTGGTAATAATAATAATAATAATAATAATATAATAATAATAATAATAATAAATAAATAATGATAAAATAATATTAAAAAGAATAATGAAATAATAACATTAAAAAATGAATTTATAATAAAAAGTTAATAAAATTATAATAAAATAATAATAAATAAAATAAACAAAAAGATAATAATTAAATAGAAACGTAATAAATAAATAAATATAATAATAAAAGTAATAATAAATAAAAAAAAAGATTAAAATAATAATGAAATGTAATAAATATAATAATTATATATAATAATGAAAAATAATAAATAAATATTGTAAATATTGTTAAAAATAATAATGATAGTAAATAAATAAGAATATCAATGAATTGAATTAAGAAAATGAAAATAAATAATTAATAATATAATATTTAATAATAGAATAAAAAATAATAATAAATAAAATAAATAATTAATAATATAAATAAAATAAATATAATAAATAAATAAATAATTAAAAATATAAATATATTAAATAATATCAAATAATAAATAAGTAAATAAAATGAATTAATAACAATATTGTAATAAATAATATAATAGATAGATAAATAATAAAAAGTAAGTAAATAAAATAGAAGAATCAAGAGATTAAATAATAAATGAATTGAATAATTAAATAAATAATAATAATAGTAAATAAATAAATAAAACGTAATAAATATTAAATAAATTTCAAAAAATAAATAAAATAAAATGAAAAATAAAGATAAAAAAGAACAAATCAAAATAATAAAACAAATAAATAAATAAAAATAAAAGTTGTCATAGCAACTTAGGTTAGGGTTAGAAGTTGGGTAAAAGGGGGACAACACGAGAATATTAGAATAATATTCGAAAATGAATAATGAATGAATATAGAGTTGTCATTGGAACTTAGGTTAGGGTTAGAGGTTGGATAAAGGAAGAATAGCATTGAATTAAAGCACAAGTAATTATAAAAAGGGATACAAAAAGAATTACAAGAAAGGATAGTTAGAGTTAGTCATGAACAAAGACAACAAAATCAAGAAACGAATATATAAGGATTGAGAGAACACAACATAAATAATATATAATACATAATGTCTATGGTTAGAGTGGAAACTTAGAACAAAGGTTAAAGTATGACTTAGAGAACATGACATATAAAACACAATGACCAGGGTCAAAATAAAGGTTAAGGTTAGGTGGGTTAGGGTAAGCCATGGACAAAGACAACAGTACTGATCTAACAACAGAAAAGTTAGGGTTAGTACAAGGATAAGTGTAAGGTTAGGGTTAGGATAAAGACGAGACCAGTGAAAATACCAAGGACAGAAGTAGGACAAAACCAAAGTAGAAAGCAAAACTAAAGTAGAACGTATAACCTAGGTGTTACCTAGGAAAGTATCCTGGATAGAAGTAGGGCGAGACCAATGAAGATATCTTGAACAGAAGAAGGGTGAAGCCAAGCGAGGGACATTTGTAGATGCCAAAGGTCAATGACACACTACTAAAGTAGAAGGCGAGACCTAGGAAAGTACTTTGAATACAGGTAGGGCGAGACCAATGACAACAATATGGACTAGTGAAGTCAAAGCCAAAGGCGAGGCACTCAAGACGAGGCCAAAGGTCAAAGGTCAACACTATAACAAAAGGATTCTAGAGACAATGGTTAAGGTGTAGTAAAAAAGAGATTAGGGTTAGGGTAAAAGCAAGGTCAAAGTTGGGATAAAGACGAGACCAGTAGGCAAAAACAGTGACAACACCTAGGGGACCAGGCCAAAGGTCAATAATACACGTAGCACCTCGTCAATAACGATTGCAGCGCCCTCTATATTAGCACAAAAATTCCCTCCTGAACTAATTTGCATATTTTAGGGAAAATTAGGGGAAAATGAAAATATTTTACAAAGAATGCACTATGGGGGTCCTCGACAAAAGTGATCTGATGTAACGCGTTATACTACTAACCTCCGACATATTATGAAATAGAAAAATGGCATACTTCACAGTTTTCCGGAATTTAGAGCAGAAAAAAGATGAACCGTTAACTCATGATGCCTGGGTATATGGCTATTTTATCATTTTTCGGAAGGGAAAATTATTATTAAGCATATTAGCTTACATTTGTAGCTTTACATCGATGTAACTCGTTCCAATTTAAATTTGCAATTCCAATGATTGCAAATTTTTAAAGCTGCCATTTAGTGTAAATAACCAAAATATGCGGAATTTCATGGGACATACGAAAATCACATTGGTAAATCGATATGTAAGCACACTTTTACACATTAACAATTAAAAAACACCGGAATTCCATAATCCCATGGGAATAATAAAAGTCCCATGGTGATATTTCAAAATCCCTCCGGAAATAGTGAAATCCCATGTGAAATTGCATTTTTCCATGGGATTTTGAAATTCCCATGTTTTTTTTTTAAATTGCCATAGGATAAAATCATGCTAAGATATCGAGTAACAATTATGATTTTGTTAAGTCCCATGCGATTCCGCGCATTTTGGATATTCACACTACTTTGTAGCGCTCAAAAATGGCGGCACGAGATTTGCAATCACTGGAATTGCAAATTTAAATTGGAATGAGTTATGTTAATAATTTGAGAAAGAATGAAGGATATGACTAAGTTGGGTTAATTTTGGAATTGGACTACGAAATTTAGGGAAAATGTCAAATTTTGAAATAAATATGACTTAAAAATTCTTTTCATATTTACGAAAAAAAAATAAAAAAAACCAGTTAATTCAAAAGCTTTATACCAATTTTGGCAGATTTTCAAAGTTGGTGTCTAGAGCAGCAATGAGTGTTGTCAATAGAAGGACTGCAAAATTACTATAAACTGATTTTGCTATATTTCCTGAAACTCTCAAAACTATTTTTTTTTTGGACTTCTACCTAGCAACCACATTATTTTCAGTTCCTTTCAGTAATAATTATCATTATCAAAAAGTGCAAATTGCGAAAATCTTAATTACAATTTTTAAAATGTCCTGAAACTCTCATAATACTCTCTGAATTCTATCTAACAACCATATATTTCAGTAATGACCAATTCAAAAGTCAAATTGCAAACTGAATCTTTGATTCTAATGTTGGTAAACTTCCCATCGGTGAGACTTCCAAAGACTAGTTATTTTTAATTTAACCAGTTCTAATCCTTTCCTTGCTGTACTAATGACTGTTTTATAAAATATATTTTTTTCTCTGTAAAATATAACTTTGTGTCCAAAAAAGTGGGCAGGGATAGCAATCTCAGTTGACTGGCTCACAGGGACTTACTCCCGGCCTAGAAAAAACATTGTTTTCTATCAAATATGAATCTCGGAGAAAAAAGTTTTTTTCTCCGATATTCATATTTGAAAGTAAACAATTTTCTAGACTAGGAGCAAGTCCCTGTGACCTGGGACTAATATAACATATTATATTAGTCCCAGCTGTGACATTTCCGAGTGAACAAAAATTTTCACATTTATAAATAGTTCCATATTTGTTTATCGTATGTAGCTACTCGGCCATTTCCACTACAGTCAAATTAGTATTTTATACTTATTAACTGGTTATGAGGGAATAGCAAGTTTGTTGTCCCCGAGACCCTGACTATTGACTGAGGCGTAGCCGAGGTCAATAGTTATGGGTCAAGGGGACAAAAAACTTGCTATTCCCGAATAAACAGTCTATAAGTGTTTTATTATACCGGAAACACAAAATTTACAACTTTTGAACCATTTCTCTCATTTCAAGTCCTTGTTTTCTAAATTTTGTATTCTTATTAAAACATACACAATTGCATCTATTTTCTTCAACAAAATTTTATCTGTTGCAAAGTGAATAGTGTTCACTGTAATTTGCATAACAAGTTTAGAGTTGTCACTTCGAAACAATGATTTCAGAGCATTTTCACTTTTATCCAATGGAATTCAGAAATGAACAGTCTAAGTATTTTATTCTACAAAGAAAAAAAAGAAAAGAAAAAACACAACATTCACAATTTTTGAATCATCTTTGAATAATATTTCTTCATTTCTACAAGGATGTATATCTAAATATACGTCCTTGATTTCTAGTATTTTTTTTCTAAATTATGTATTTTTATTAACACATAAGAAATTACAACTTTTCTCATCAACAAATTTTATTCTGCTGCAAAGTGAGTAGTTTTCACTGTAAATTGCATGAGATGTCACTTGGAAACACTGATGTCGGAGCATTCTGAATAATCATCAGATTTTTTATCCAATAGAAAAACAAGAAAAAATATTCATACTGCCAGTCAATAGTCTGAGAAACTATTGACCGGTAAATAGTTTCAAAATTGGAAAAGGTGAAAAATAGTAATCTTGTTTTAGAAATTTTAGTAGTAATGTTCATATACTGAGGTATAATAATAGTTGTTATGATTAATTCACTTGATTGGTCTTGATTGATATTTGTTTTTTTAAGATTCCGGAAATGAGTCTCACTCCGGTTTCGATTTCATTTTCTCAATGTGTATTCATTTCCTGTAGAGATTTGGACGAAAAACACGATCAACTGATCAAGGTTTGAAAGTATATTTACTTTATTTTAACCAATACAGTGTTAAATTACTGTTGAAAGAATAATCAAAGAACTAATGAGCTATTTCATTCCGTTGACATCATATATGGTTGTTACTGGTCTCGGGAGTATAATTGTGCATGCATAGAATTGAATTCGAGCTAGTCATCATCATCTTCTGTAAATGCAGGACTCATGCTTGAGTATATTCACACTGTTGGAGTGGTCGTCTGACACAATGTAACTACTCCCCTAGGATCAATTAACTTGTATGCCAACAATCCTTGAACACAAGGATTGTTAACAATCCTTGGATAAAAATTTTATCCAAGGATTGTTTGTTTTTTCAAAATTTTTGTAGTTTTCAGTAACTGAATATGTATTTGATGATTAATCATTTTTATCTTTGAAAAGTAATTTTGTGAGACAAAATAAATGATTTTATACATATATTGATATTTTTTTGTCATTTATAGCAGAATGGATACCATTGTTTGTGATTGTTAGGGATTATGACAGCTTGGGTCCTGTTATGAAAATTATTATGTGTGATAGTTTATAACTATAATTGCAATTCATGTTGTTGAAAGGCCTATAAATATAGATACACTCAGTGACTGCTCAAATACTTGATTTGCAGTTATATTAATATATATACATATACATTCTCTCTATTTTCACAATGATAAGTAAGAAAATAATAAAAAGGTCAACATAGTTTATTTGCTACACTTGTTGACTCAGAGACAGGTATCCATACTTAAAACATTGAGTCTTACTGGACAAAATAAATATATTCAAAGTTATGAAAGGCGTACCATCAGGCGTGCACTTCAAATGTACCTTGATGAGAGAATGTGATGTGACCGATAAGGAAAAATTCAATATATATAAGCCAGCAGATAGCAGAACAGTACCCAATGTATATACAGCAGTAATACAAAACAGCCCTTTTAAGGACTACCAAAACATTTCAAAAAGAATCTTAGTTGATGCTGGGACTAGTCCCATGGTTGTAAACATACATGGATACAAAAAAATATTTCCTATTAAAACCTACATGTTCACCCAAGCCAAGTTTCAAATATTAATTACATGTTACAACGTTCAAAGAATACCTATAAAAACACACCCCAAGCTAAGAACAATTCTTAAATTTTCTTTTTTTTCACAATTTCTCAATATAACTTCAAAAACTAAAAACTAAAACAATAAAATCAATTTCTAACATTTTATAAAGTATTAAATCTTCACTATAATGCATTTCATAGAAATATTTAGAACAATCCTTGGACAATCCTTGGATAGAATCCTTGGATAAAAATTTTTATCCAAGGATTGTTAACAATCCTTGTGTTCAAGGATTGTTGGCATACAAGTTAATTGATCCCTCCCCTATCAGCCATATACAATAAAATCCAGCTATGTACAGGTTAAAACAGGTTGGGAACACTCTCCTAAACGGGATATTGTAATCCAAATGGGATATTATATCCCGAACGGGTTATTCATTTCATACAGTAATATCACTTATTTTGGATATTTGCCAATCTTACACAAATGCGCATGAAATTGAACAATATCAACAACTTTTGTTTAGGAATTTTCCTCTCCTGTGTTTGGTTTTAAAGATTGATCCCCAAGAAAAAATGCATTTTCCGGGGATCAATCTCAGAAACAGAACAAAAATAAGAAAGATTCTTATACAAAAATTGTTTGTACTGATCTAAAAAGGTGCGCATTTGTGTCAAATTGGCAAAAATCCAAAGTAAGTGATATTACTGTATTAAATGAATAACCCGTTCTGGATATAATATCCCATTTGGGCTACAATATCCCGTTTGGGAGAGTGTTCCCAACCTGTTAAAACAAGTGGTGTAGTTACAATGAGATGGCAGAGTTGGCCAGGCCCTGTCGGAATCCTTCAAGGGAATCCATGCTGACGAACATCTGTGGCAATGTGTTCCATATTCTGATTGTAGTTGGTCATGTGTTGGTTGAAAGTTGGTAGTTGTGTGCACATATATTTGGACATATCTAGAAAGTTAATGAAAACAGCATGAGCTCTAAATATTAGAACACAACGTTACATCAATAGTCCTGAAATTTGTGATTCTGTACGGTGTTGCAATATTTTAAAATTTTGTGGGACTTTTACACACATGCACACAGGGGTCGGAAATTTTATCAATATTTTATTTCAAGTTGAAATACAAAACCCCACACATTGAAGTTTCAAGATCGTAGTGAGTGACGAATAGGAGTGCAACAGGCAAATTTCAATTTTTCATTTCAGCACTTTTGCGTCTTGTCAGATATTATCATTCAATTGCTAACTACATGTTTTTATGGTATATTCAACTATATTATCTACAGCATCAGTTTCCTTTTTAAACATCTGTGCCAGCCGATTTTCAGCTTCACTTCAGTCTAACAAGGATTTTTGAAATGTTATTTTATCAACCTCTTATATATTTTTAGGATATGATTCAGTCAATTAAAAAGTTTGTTGTTTTTTTTCAAAAAATTATGAAAAACAGCCAATCAAAGATTGCGATCCCCCCGCTACCCCTTTTTGGACCCCCTCCCCTTGTAAAAAAAGACAAGTGTTTTTGAAACTAAATTAATCATCGTATCTGTAAAACACCAAAAAGATATGGTTGCTAGGTAGAATTTCAAAAAATAATGGGTCTTTGAGAGCTTCAGGAACTTTACCAAAATTAGAATCAAAGATTTTTGCAACCTGGCTGTAGAAAATCATCACTTTTACTGTAAGGAATTGAAAGAGATATGGTTGCTAGGTAGAATTCCAAAAAATAATGAGTCTTTGAGAGTTTTAGGAAATTTACCAAACTTAGAATAAAAAATTTTTGCAATCTGACAATGGAAAATGATCACTGATACTATAAGGCATCAAAAAAGATATGGTTGCTAGGTAAAATTCCAAAAAGAATTCCGTCTTTGAGAGTTTCAGAAAATTTACCAAAATTAGAATCAGTCTTTTGCACTCTGATTATTGAAAATGATCTTCAGTACTGTAAGGAATTGAAAAAGATATGGTTGCTAGGTAGAATTCCAAAAAATAGTAGGTCTTTGAGAGTTTCAGGAAATTTACCATAATTAGAATCGAAGATTTTTGCAATCTGGCTATTGAAAATCATCATTGAAACTATAAGGTATCAAAAAAGATATGGTTGCTAGGTAAAATTCCAAAAAGTAATTGGTCTTTGAGAGTTTCAGGAAATTTACCAAAATTAGAATCATATTTTTGGAATCCTAGTGTTCATACTAGCTGATGACATTAAAATATTGCTTAATTATAAAACTTCATGTTGAAATTTCAAAAATTATAAGTCTTTGACATTTTCAGGAAATTTACCAAATTTGGCACCAGGGTCTAAATTCCAAAAGCTTAGAACGTATTCAAAGAGCAATTCCAATAATTCCTCATGAAAATATAAAACACAAAATCAAAATAATACATAGAGTTCCAGTCGTTCTGATGAGTACTAATTGTTTAACATTTTTTAGCCCCTTAAGGGCATGCCCCCAGGGGTCATACCAAAAGTCCACTATCATCAGTAAATGAGATGCATATAATCGAACTTGCTTACAAAGTTTCAGCTTCCAAACATGAATACTTCAGAAGATTTTGCTTATTACTGGACATCTCGAAATACATTTTCGCTCATTTTTCTGCCCTTAGGGCAAATTTCAAAATTCCGAAACCTTTGGCACAGACAACTTTTATAGTGTTACTTATACCCTTATTACAAGGTTTCTGCGATTTAAGGTGTAAGAGGAGTTCCAGCGGAATCAATTTTTTCATTTTTTGGACCCCCTAGAGGCCATGCCCTGAGGGGTCATACCAAAGTTCCAACACCCTCTGTGAAGTTGCTACATAATATGTGAGTCCATATCCGAGTTTCAACTTTCTAGCCCAAATAGCTGTTGAAATTTCTTCAATTATTGGATATCGCGAAAATTCGTTTTCGCCCATAATTTGCCCCTAGGGCGTTTGACCTAAATTCCGAATCCACAGTGCTCTACTTCTGATCATACTCTAGTATGGTGCCGAGTTTCAAATTTGTATCTCTTATAGTTCCAGAGCTATCGGGGAGCATTACAAACGCACGTACAGTATAGGAAGAGACATATGATGATAGATGATGATGTCAGACATGTCCGACAGATGTCCCAGTCAGACTAATCCCCTGCTGTTAATTAGGCTTAAGGGTCATAAAACATGGGTCATAAAATAATTAATGTACCTGACTGGTGTATGTGGTCATTTAGTGATAAGTCAATGCTAATCCCTTACCTGTGGAAGGCTACAATCATTTAAATAAATTTTAAATGCATTTTTAATTATATGAATAAAAAAAAAACATAATTATCTAATATTTAAATCAATCAATAATTTGATAAGTTTTGCATTTATTTGATTTTGTATTTCAACTTGACAAAAAATAATTGTAAAAATTAATTCTACACCTGATAATTATACATGGTACAATTTAGAGAATTTCAAATGAATATTTCTATTTTCATGTAAATATAGTTTTTAATTTTTTGATACAAATAAGAAAATATAACAAGTATCTGCATATCATAATTCATAAAAAATTGTTAAAATGTAAGAAATTTTCTTACTAATTGAATAAAATTTTATGGGATTTGTATTAGTATGAAAAGAGTCATGATTTGTGTCTTATGTAAAAAAATACAACTTATTAATATTTTTTCTTTTGATTTTCTTTTTAAAAATTATTATCTGTTTTAAAATCAAATACTAGTATATAAAATAGATGTAAAACAAGTAATAAAACTGATCACCTACACCCTAATTAAAATCAGTGAAGCAGAAGGACAATTTTATGACCCCTCATAAAATTGTCAGATTTTGGGTTTGGGATATGTCCGACAGGGACATTTGTCATCATATGACTCTGCCTGTACTGTACGTACGTACGTACATACGGATGGACTGCATTACATAATCCCCCCGCTTTCGCTAAGCGGGGGGATAAAAATGTGACAAGCCAGTAGAATATGGTGGAGATAATCATGGTGGGAAAATGTCCTCTTTTTTTTTGTATTTATAACAGTACATATATATTTTTAGTGAAAATCGCCATCTCATCATTACTTTTACTGCCTGAACACATAAGCAACCTCAGTTGTAATGGTGGCGGAGTTCAAAGGTCAAAAGAAATGTAAAATGTACATTGTATCGCGATATGTATCGTATTAATGCAGGTGCAAATAATGTAGAATATCGCAGTACGTATCGTTTGCCAAAAAACATGAAAAAGGTGTATTGTTACACCCTACTGAACAATAATGAACATGAGGTTCAATATAGTAACCTGAGAATTATAATGTTCTATCTCCATTTTTGGTCAATATGAGACTGAAATAACTAGTCCACTCTATCTCCACACTAAATATAGGTTGCCAAACTTTTCATTCTATATGAATATACTAGTAGCACAATATTGAAATGATTTAACTCCAATTTTAGATTTGAATTTGTGTTATAATGTTGTAACTCCACAGCCAATCACTTGCATGCATTTTGGACATGTGAGACCAGAAGTACTAAAGTAGCAAATGGCTGCAATTTGAAATATGGAAAACAGGTATGTGTCTTTTGTATTGTCTTTAAATATCTTGTACTCTCTACAGTCAAATATAATTGTTATCAAAATGCACATGAAGACTTTAAATATTCCATTCCTGTATATGAAAAAGAAAGGAATAGTAGTAGTACATGTATACATGGTATAGTTTGATGGTTGTTCTATTTTATTGTGAATGCATTTTAGAAAAAAAATTGATATATAACAGTACAATTCCAAACTTCAAGGAGATAAAACAGTATAATTTTTAATCATTTTGTTAATACAATTTCACTTAGTACTAAAGTTTTTTTGAGTATTTGTGTTTAGATATTTAATAAAAACATTCCGTTATACTGTACATGTATTTATAAGTTATTCTATTATTTTGCAGGTCCATACTGGTTACAGACCTTCCAGATTCATACTGATCACAGAACATACAGATTACAGACCTTCCAGATCTGCCACTAATTCATATTCTGAAGTTTTTTCCCATAAATGACTTATTATTAACTATAAACAGAGTGTGCAAGCGGTTTTATAACATTATCCGAGATATGCCAGTATTGTGGAAAATTTTTGAATTCCTAGGACCACTTTTTCTTACCATAAAGGACCTGGCATATATTTTCAGATACTAAAATATCTTTACACCATTTGAGATTGGTTATTCATTCTATAGTGGTAGTATTGCTAACCTTGATTTTTATTTACAACCAAGCTAAGCTTGTCCAAAAACCTTATGTGGCTTGACTAATATCCAGGTGTGAAATTTCATGTACATATTTTTTGCAGTTCCTATCTAATCTTGAACTTTTGAATTTGAGTGAATGTTTACACTTAATTGATGTAGATTTTCTTGTTATTTCTAAATGCACAAAATTAGAGCAGCTTTATTTGTCCTTCAACCAAATTACTGCCAAGACAGTTGCTACAATTTTATAAGATTTAAATGTAATAGTGTTTGTTGAAATATTTGGTCTTAAACTCAATTTATCAGAAGTTCTGGATGTTCAAAGAAACAATTATAACACTTTAAGTGGTCTTTATTTTAGCCATGCTGATAGTTTATCTGACGACTTTTTTATGGCAAGTTGGACAATATTACCATGATTACAGAGACATAGATTTAAGATTTTATCCATAATCAAGATGGAAGAGGAAATAGCACAAATTATTGCTGATATTGACAGTCTTCCAGAAAATGAACCTTTACTTACCTTTATTGAAGCAGGAGAACATTTGATGCTTCTGTATAACCAAAAAGTGTGTTACAAAAGGGTGTCATTTAAATGTCACAGAACATTTCTTTTTCTGTGAATATTTATGTTTTTATTGAAATTATGAAAAATGAAAAGGATATGGAGTGAATGTACATGTGACAAAAACGCACATGATACATAGAAAACTCTAGTTTATCAAGGACAGGGCTTTTATTCCTGTGTACATCTTGATGTCACCTGAGGGTCTTCAACAAGAGGTGAACAATATTCACCCCCTCAAGCAAGATCAATAAGACCCCTTTGTTGGGAATTGCGCGGGACATGACGTCCCCAAGCTTAGTGTATACATAGAATACATAGAATTGTAACGTCAACGGCAACGTCGCCATAGCTATGTCGGTAGCATTGGAATCAACGTCGTAAACCTGAGCAGCTGTGTTTTTCTTTTCTCTTACGTTTCCACGGCCCTTACATTTTGGTGCCGAATGACCCACAGGGGCCGGTAACATACGATATTGATAGACCGGGCCCCATATATATGTACATAAGAACAGGTCTGGTCGACCCTGGTTTTCCGAGTATACTCGAAAACCCAAGGAAACAATCCCATCATGCAATACCTTAGTGGAACTCTCCTGTCTAAAGGGTCAAATCTTATCCTTTAAAGTATTTTTGGCGGGCTTTTTCAAAAAAGTACATTCTTTGAAAACTAATGAAATTCGATTTTACAGCGTTTATTTACCTTTATAAATAATATTATATATGAAACATAAGTTTGATTATGTTTTATTTGTGTGTTTGGTTTTCTGAATAATTGTCACTTGATTTTTTGTTTATCTTTGAATCGATTTTTCGTATTATTTTGAATTTATTTTGTTTGTTGAATTATTTTTCTTTTAAATTGTAATCAAGTTTAATTATGTGGAAAATACTTAAAAGACTAACGAGATATTGTTACAGAAGTAAATTACCTGAAACTTGTATATTTCAAATTCGTTTTACTTATTTGATTTTATTTAATTAATTATCATCTAATCAATATTTAACCTGATTTCATTAATTTCTCTACAATAGTATTCTTGTTTGAAAATTGATAATTAAATTTTTTAAAAAAAGTATTGACAAGCCAATTCAGATCACAAGTAAAGCTGCACCTTGGAACACTTCGATTTTCTTATGTCAGTCTTAAAAGAATTTTGTTGTTAAATACATGTAGGATAAAGAAATTTGTTAGGAGTGACTGATAACATTCTTGTGTAATTTTGAATTACAAATTTTCCTTCATTTAAAGCAAAAGGAGTTTTGTATACAATACAGAGCTTCTGCTTTAGCATAATTTTATGATTATTTTTTCTTCAATTATAATTATAGTCAGTTGCCAAATTTGTAGAACCAGAGACGAATTTGGTAGAACAAATCTCTTTGATTTAGTTTGTTATTATTTTATTGTCAAGACAAAACTGATAAAGTGAATAAAATGAGTTTAAAAACGTAATAAAATGCTATTTTCTCTAACTTCCGGTCATTTTAAAGGGTTTTCAGATGTGTCAACTTTCAGATTCAATATCTCCGAAGTTGCACGTTAGAATTTCATTTTGCTCGGTAAATATTTGTATTAATGTTTTAAAAGTTTAATTATGAAATTTCAGGTGTGACCGTCGAACCAATTAAGTTACAGGTGTAAAAAATCGGCGATAGGTAAATTTCCTTGATTTTGCGAGGAAACTTGTGACGTCATACTCGGAAAATCGGACGACCCTTCCTCGGAAAACCAGGGTCGCCCAGACCTGAAGAATGGGGCCCGGTCTATCAATATCGTATGTTACTGGCCCCTGTGGAGTGACCAATGGATACTTTGAGTGAGACTCGATACAACTACAGAAATGTCGCGCTTCATATGCTGGAGGAACTAGAAAACAACACGAAGACTAAAGAAATGAAGAACCAGGAAACAACAAAGAACGTGTTCATCTTACCATTTTACGCTGACAAACTTGTGGATGTGGATAACAAGATTGTAGACGAACTTGAAATTGACGAAATCGAAGAAGACATAATTCTCGCTTCGGACTTTTCCGTGGATGTGGAATGAAGTTCGCCGACGGCCGTATCCGACTCCAGCTTTTACTCTCTACCTATAGGGCATACGTCAGACGCTTCATCGATCACCGCTGCGTTTTGTGTATGAAACCAAGGTAAACATTCACAACAAACATGGTTCGATATTGTTGTGTACCCAACTGTGGGAGATTTAATGGCCATAGATTCCCTAAGGACAAAGAATTACAACTGAAGTGGCGTGTTGCAATAAGACGTGTTGACCAGAAGACGAAAAAGTTGTGGAATCCAGGCAAAGAAGACGGCGTGGTTTGTCATTTCCATTTCCAGGAATCAGACTACCGTATAGCAGG
>MJUU01058257.1:14087-25211 GCA_002080025.1 Modiolus philippinarum
GGAGTAGAATTATACCTGTACAAATATACTACAGTATGGGAGTAGAATTATACATGTACAAATATCCTACAGTATGGGAGTAGAATTATACATGTACAAATATCCTACAGTATGGGAGTAGAATTATACCTGTACAAATATCCTACAGTATGGGAGTAGAATTATACATGTACAAATATCCTCCAGTATGGGAGTAAAATTATACCTGTACAAATGACTAAATACCGAAGTTACTGTGAATTTAAATTCTGCATATGGACATTTCAACAACTTATGTCTCATCAGTGCAGATAAAATCTAAACGTTTGGGAGACCATAAACTCAAAGATGTTTAAAAACTGATAGAGAATAAACAACCAACAAGATCCAAATGTAAAGCCAAACTCAGCTAAGGACAGAACTTTGCATGAGGGAGATACTCCTTAGTTTTAAACAGAATTTACAAAAATTTAGATATTGTATGGTTCCAAATAAAGTCGGCTTTCGGGTCAGCACAGAAGTACTAACTACTGGGCTGGTCCTACAGTATGGGAGTAGAATTATACCTGTACAATTATCCTACAGTATGGGAGTAGAATTATACCTGTACAAATATCCTACAGTATGGGAGTAAAATTAAACCTGTACAAATATCCTACAGTCAGTATGGGAGTAGAATTATACCTGTACAAATATCCTACTGTTGACAGGATAATAATTTCCAGCCACAGGTACAGTATGGGAATAGAATTCTAATATGATGTCCTTTAATCGCCTTGTGTCCATAACTGTGGTAAAATCCGGATATCTTTGTGGGTATTTTGGTGACAATTAACGGTACTTTAGATAACATCATAGACAATTTGCTGACAGTTTTTGCAGCGTCACAGAACACAAAAATAAATGTAAAATGTTTCACCTATGAATACAAAGATGAATTCATCTTTTCTGTACCCTGTAAGCGTCATATTAGAATCGAAATAATTCACGGGAGCGTGAATATATGCTGATTTTACCATGGGTTTGCCCTTTATGCCCATATCCTACACCTCGCATACGTTCGGGGGTAAAATATTTGCCATAAGGGCCAACCCATGGTAAAATCACCATATATTCATGCTCCCGTGAATTTTTTCTTAATTATACCTGTACAAATATTCTACTGTTCACGGGATAATAATTTCCAGCCACAGGTTCTGTTTGATTTAATGTCCATGTCTTCCTGAAGTTACGTCTGGAAAAAATTTAAAATAGCATTCAAGACTAAGCAGTTTATGTAGCAATCTATAAAAGAATTTATCTCTAAACAAGCCTATCTAGTATACATATAGTGCTTGCTTCAGTACACTGTTAGACTGACTAGTGGCAGACTGTTGAATGATTAAGGACAAATGTATATGTATTTTTACTGATTGATATGAATGTATACATTTTTTAAAGATTGCATCCCTCAAATACATTAATATCTTCGCCTCTTTGTCAGCTTATTCTTTTTTATAAAAAGAGAAAAAGAATCAAAAGTGGTAGGTGATGAAGCGAGTCATATCAAAAACTTAAGGACTTATAATGCAAACTTCAAACCGAAATGTCATGTATTAATTAAACTACAATCATTCATC
This sequence comes from Modiolus philippinarum, assembly GCA_002080025.1. NCBI lineage: Eukaryota > Metazoa > Mollusca > Bivalvia > Mytilida > Modiolidae > Modiolus > Modiolus philippinarum. The sequence continues at coordinate 15,686 of MJUU01058257.1, forward strand.
ACTGGTTTGGTATGGATACTATACTGGAGTTTCGATTTTGTTGCATTTTCAGTGTGAAGGTAACAATGGAAATGTAACATGCATCCTCGACAAGCCTCAGATAAGCCACATGGAACAAAATATTATGTGGCTACCCATTGTATGCTACTTGTCACAAATAAAAGAAAAGAAACAAAATATTATGTGGCTACAGACTGTGTGCTACTTAATTGTCACAAATAAAAGATAAGAAATGTAATTTGAACATTTTTTTTTTAATATTTACAAAACCTACCGGACTGTAAAAGTGTCTTTGGAAATGTAAACAACTGACCCAGATAGCAAGAGACCCTCAAAGATCACGAGTATAGAATGCATTTGACCGTCTGCAAATTTTGATGGTCACAGTATAGTATAGAGCTTAAATATCATTGGAGTAAGATCACAAGGCTAGCATTATCAGCGCAAATAACGAAGGCATAACAAAATGAGACCTCATGTTGTCAAATAGGGTAGTTTTAAAATTAGATCGGGTGAATCCAGTGATCCCGTAAAATTGAATATTGATCTTGCAATTTGTCATGTTTATCTTTTACAATTCACACTGACAGACGCAATCTCCTGTAAGTTTAAGTTTTTCTAGAATTTTCCATACACATATGCAATACATAACTAAATAGTGACTGTCACGTAAGGATGATCAAAAAGATACACCATGTGACCCATTTTCCTGAAAAATAAATAAATAGTAAAATTATCTCCCCTTCATGGTGTTGGACAATAATTATATACTGAATGGCAGTGAATGCACATTTGCATATACTGACCGGTAGTGTCCTTCCTTTATAAAGTTTCATCAAACCCTTCAAGAGTTGTGCTTACCAAAAGTGTGGGCAGATTGACTGCTAATCTCAAATCTCTTCTTCATATCATGTCTAACAATAATTATATTCCTTCATGCACAATTGTACAGAGAGTCCTTCCTGTTAGTAAAGTTTCATCAAAATACTTGAAGTGGTTTCAGAATCATACAAAAGACAGATAGGATTCCAATATACCAACTATAAACTTAGAGGGTCCGGACGGGGTGGGGAAATAAATAAGATTGTCCAGGAATTTTGAAACTGAGCTAATCAATACAATTGCCTTAAACTTGTTTGTTATCCCTTTTGAATTCTTCTCTCCGTTACTTACTTCCTTTCCTGTATTTCTCTGCCATTAGCATCTGTGTAGAACATACCAGCTGTTGCTAAGTTTGTATCATATCTAGTGATTACTTCCTTACCAGATTTATCTCTTGAAAAAGAAAGAACACAATAACCAACAAAAGTAATAATAAAACATAAATTAAAACAGCTTATATGCACGAGACCTATTACCAAATTTCAAGGTGTTTACAAAATATTAATATGAAGCTTGAAACAGCAAAAAAAACAGAAAACTACAATTTTAACAGCTTAAATTTTTGTGCAATGGATTGTCAAAAGAGTTAAAATATCATTTCACCTGTCCATATGAGGAAGTAAAATAATTCACAATGAGGAAGTAAAATAATTCACAATAATATGCAAAATATCAATGCTAACCATACTTGAGATATATTATAAAATTCTATTCATCTTGCTATATTACTACATCCAAATCAACTTCCCATATTATCTTCAGTGCACCCTGGTTATATTGCCACCTTTGGGACCAGAGAAAATTTTGGCGATAAGGGAGGTTGGCAATAATTTATCAAGGGAATAAATAATATAGAAACCATTCAACTTTTTGAAAAATGTACCCTAAAAATGATAGGCAATAAGTCAGGGGACGGCTGTTAAAGAGGAGCGGTAAAACAAGGAAGCACTGTATATGTTGTACTTACAATATATCTATTGGTCCTACAGTCCATTCCATCTCTACAGACATAGCATCTTTATACAATCTATACACTTGGCTGGCCCAAGGGAATACTTGATGGACCTCCTGGACTAAGTCTCCCTATTTCAAAATATAATTTTACAGTTAAATTGGTTTCATATTCTTTAAAAAAAGTTAGTTATAAGTGTCAGGTTGTTTGGCTGTATATACCTTTTTTTTTTGTACAGTGAAACCTGTCTAAACATAACCCCTTTTGGACTGAAAATTTTGTTCATTTTAGACAGGTGATCAGTTAACACAGGTTCATAATACATAGAAATTGATACAAAGGGTCACAACATGCTTGGTTATGACAGGGTTTATGTTTAGTCAGGGTTCAGTTAAGACAGGTTTTACTGTAGTAACAAATTTTTAACAAAAAGTCACAAGAAGTCAAAGTGTTATAAAATGGCATTTTTTGTACCTATGGAAATATGACTATAACTTTGGAAGAACAATGTGAAAATGAAGGATTTGCTCTACAATAATGGAGTAATATTGTATGGTAATTACTGCACCATGTGTATTCTGGGCCATTATAGTTCTTCGTTCTTTTTCATTAGGACGGAAACATTACGCCTGAGAGGACTAGCACTCATCTGCAGTAATATCAGTCGGTGTAGGCATAAATCTACCGGTACCAAGAATGCATTTAGGCCCATTAAACAGTCAAACCTTGTTGTGTCAAACTTGGTTATTTCCATAAGGTCAGAGTAAAGTTCTCTGTTGATTAATACATTTTTACCTCTGATGACTCAAACTCGGTTAATTTGAAATCTCAGATAACTGGAATATAAAATATGGTCCCGTCAGAAACTTCAAACACAATTTTATTCTTTGATAAGTCGAAGTTCAAGTACGCATTTGAGGAAGATCAATAACATCCCCGATCAACTGTTTCCTAGTATGCACATCCTTAAAAGGCACCAATAATTAATTCATTAGCAGACTGGCTTGTAAATTTCATCTGTCAGATATGCGCATTCCAGCGGTACTAAACCACCCTGTTTTTGGATCATTTGTTGAAACAAATTTAAATGACCCAAGCTTAACTGCACAGCTAATTTAATAATTTGTGATAGTAAAGACTATAACTATAGCTTCATTTTGTAGACACAGCTTTTCAAATCAATACCAAATAGTCCACGTTTTCTTCAAATATCTTTATGGCTAGTATCGTTTTGAAAGTTGCATTTTGAAGTATAAATTGACACATATCCCTTAGGTATTATACAATATTTGTTATTTCTGTCAGGCCGTTGTTTACTTGACATTTTTATAGTCCATTGATGTAAATATTATGTTTGTTTATTATCAAAATATTTTTACAATTCGTCTCCACAATAATGCACCAATTACACTATTTATACCGATGGGAAATACATTTAACGAAAAATAGACCACATTATGTTCTTGTCTGTTGTTTATATCACAAGGAAAAATGTCCTAATCCATACTTTGGATGTCTAGAACCTCGGATACTTGAACAATTTCGGATGGTCCCTTCGACCTTGTCATATTGAGGTTTGACTGTAGTTCTTGATTTTATAATGGAAACTATACCCTCCAGAGTACAAGCAATAATGTCATGTGATGTGATGTAAACCTACCTGTACCAAGTATGCATTTTGGACCATCATAGTTCTTGGTTCTGTTTCATTTAGAACAATAACAGCACACTCCAGAGAAAACGAATTAATCTCTCATTGTCTGAAGAATCTTAACCTGCCTATATCCATTATGTATTCTGAACTGTTATAGTTCTTGGTTCTTTTTCATTTGACAGAAACAGTATGTTGCGAGAAATGGGACACATCTTTGGTGATATTGTCAAAAATAACCATAGACCTACCTGTACCCAGTATGCATTCTGGGCCATCATAGTCCTTGGTTCTGTTTCGTTAGGACGGAAAACATATGCTCCAGAGGAATGGAACTCATCTTTAGAATTGTTGCCAAGAAATCCAAAATAATACATCATTCTTTGATTTAGCGGTATTTTAAGTGAACTGTCCATATTTTCCATCTGTTTCAACATTTTGGTGTTTTCATCAAACGTTAACGATACAAACTGTAAAATTAAAATGCAATACATAAAGGATAAACATTCTACACAGATCCCAAAAGTTTAATATTGAAAAAAAAGTGTAAACAAAGAAGGTACCATTTTTTGGTGTGTATAGCATGCACATAATTCACCCCAGAAAGCTCCTACAGAAGGGGGGTTCATAATATCTATGTGAACTTGAAAAGATTATTTTTTCTGACCACGACGATCTTAACTTCAGACTGGAAATATGACAATGGAAATAAATATAAAATTCTTGTTTTGATCTAGATAAAGCTGTGTTTGTTAATAGCAAAGTTTGCCCATTGTTTTTTTCGTATACAACATTCATATATATTCAGAGATTTCCCAGTACCAAAAATTTCATCTCCATCGTTTCTGCCATATTTGCTTCAATTATCTTAAGCCATTTCCAATTTTCAGGGGTAAAAGATACTTGCAAGTGATAAGTAATTATGACTGAAAAAAAGGGATAGATTAAATGAAGTTAATTGATACATAAACCGATAATGGAGATGAATAAGGGAATATCACATAAAAATTTACCAAGGCAAACCGTAATATTAACATATCCACACCCCCTTCGACTGTTAAATTACGCTTTGGAGATAAACTTCCTGTGTTTGCCAAATCAATATTTTTTGTTTGAAAATTCCTAAAATGTTTGAACAAACCATAAAACAAAGACAGGTACAGTTATTCCTTTAAATATAGGTGAATAAAGCATCATGTATTCCATTTAATTTGGTCCACAAGGTAACTCTAGATGTATCAAGACATTTTTAGACAGAACATATCATTAAAAATTTATGTGCGTTTTTAGCTCGAACACCACCAATATCTTGAATTGTATTTAAAGTCTGATCATGTTTTACTATATTTCTTTGTTAGGCTTATTTGACAAAAAAACGTTCCTGTTAAAGGACCACTTTCGACACCAGATTTGAAGTCGAGATGTCATTTTGTAAATGGCAGTCAACAAATTATTTTCAACACCGGTTTTGAAGTCGCAACATCAATATCCATTTGGAAACCAAATTTCATTGAAATCAGACAATGTTAAATTTTCCCGCCTTTTTTGGCAGCCATTTTAAAAATTGCGGTCAACGAATAATTTTTAACATCAGTTTTGAAGTTGCGACATCAAGACCTATTTGGAAACCAAATGTCATTGAAATCCGACAATGTTGAATTTTCCCGCCTTTTCTGGTGGCCATTTTGAAAATGGTGGTCAACGAACAATTTTCAACATGGGTTTTGAAGTCGCAACATCAATATCTATTTGGAAACCAAATTTCATTGAAATGGGACAATGTTGAATTTTCCCGCCTTTTTTGGTGGCCATTTTGAAAATGGCGGTCATGGAACAATTTTCAACGTCAGTTTTGAAGTCGCCACAGCATGGCAAACACTTCATCTATTTACACTTAACCTTCATCTTCTATAGTTTTGGAAATAAAAGACGAAAAATACGAAAATTTTAAAAATTCCGTGAAAAAATGGTAATAACTCGATGTGATCCTACAAGGGTATATGGATTTTCTTCAAAATTTCAGGGTGGGTAGATCTTGATATGCTGAACATTTTTTCAATTAACACTTGACCTCTATCTGTTACACTTCTTGAAATAAAAAATAAAAGAAGCAAAAATTTTGAAAATTTTACGGAAAAAGGGCTATTACTCCGAGATGGGTTTCAGATTTTCTTCAAAATTGCACAGTTGGTGGATCTCAACATGCTGATCATTTTTATCCCCTTGTCAGATTTTTGATATCTGTAACGGTTTTCGAGTTATTAGCCAAAAACTGCAATTTACCCCTATGTTCTATTTTTAGTAACGGTGTCCATGTTTTTTTACTTGTGGTCATGAAAATATCAAATTTGAAACTAGATACCCTACTGATGATTCACTTAAAGTTTGGTTGCATTTGGCCCAGTGGTTTCAGAGAACATTTTTGAAAGTGAGCTAACGACAGACGGACGGACAACAGACTGATGACAGATGAACGACGGACGCAAAGTGATGGCAAAAGCTCACCCTGGCATAGCCAGGTGAGCTAAAAATGGCCATTTGAAAAGAGTAGCAATTTGTGAGAGACTACAATTAAAGAGGGGCATAATTGGAATTGGTGAAAATAATATAAATCTTCAAGTTATGAACAATACAATGTATATCAAAGTTTTTTATCTGATTACAGTGACTTTCAGTTCACTAGATGTCATAGTAAATTTCCACTGTACAATTTAGATGTCATAGTAAATTTCCACAGTACAATCTCCATGGTAACGTACCTTGTTCTGAATGGTCAGATCTGCACTGGCAAACATTTTAAATGGAGTATAGGAACTGTTGCTTCCTACAAAAACAAGGCAGTTGTAATTAATTATTGAATTCTTGTACAAAGATTTCTGTCATGGTTTTCATCATGCCATAAGGAAATGGGAGAGAGCTTGTATAGGATTTGCCTGTTGCCAAATTCTCTTCTTTATTGAATAAAATAAGTTTAAATCAATAAGGAAATGGTATTATTTGATGGTAGAAATTTTTGAAAACACCAACAGATTAATTTTCCGATTTTAAACTATACAACATCACGACAAGCATAAAAATCAAGCATACAAATAACAGGGATTAAAAAGTCAACACTGCATGTAGCAAAAAAAGCAAAAAGGACAATTAAACAACAAACAAGGACTGTCGAAGAATAGCAGCCAGTTACACTCCATACTCATACAAACAAAATTTGGATATTGTATGCACTTGCATATTTGCATTCACAAATAAATGTTTCCCACCCACAGCTTTATTATCATAGTTGATAAAACAGGATAAATGATAGTCAATGCAGCATGCAATGTAGGTCATTAAATGAAATGTACATGTACATGGACACCTAATTGTTGTGCAGCTAAGGGGAAAATTCATGAAAACTCATGAATGCTATGAGGCAATTTTATGAAGATATCATGTATAATTACTGAGCAATGGACCTAAACACAAAACTTAACCAAAGTCACTCAAGTGTGAAATGAAGGTCATTACACCTAATTGTTGGTGCTTTATGTAGTACTCATTAAGATGAATATTATAATGCCATATCATAAAAATATCATGTATGGTTGATGAAAAATGGATCTAAACGCAAAATTTAACCAAAGTCACTCAACCATGAAATGTAGGTCATGCACAGATAATTGTTAATGCTTCAGGCAATACTCATAAAGGTGAATGCTACAATGCAATATCTTACAGATATCATGTATAGTTGTTGAGAAATGGACCTTAACGAAATATTTAATCAAAGTTACTCAACAATCTTGAAATGTAGGTCATGAACACTTAATTGTTGCTGCTTCGGGTAGTACTCATAGAGGTCAAAAATTATGAGGCAATACTATAAAGTTATCGCGTATAGTTGCTGAGAAATGTTTCTAAACCAAAATATGACTGAAGTCACTCAAGTGTGAAATATAGGTCATGGACACCTAATTGTTAGGGCTTTGGGTAGTACTCATTAAGATAAATGTTATGATGCAATATCATAATGGTATCATGTAAAGTTGATGAGAAATGGACCTAAACGCAAAATTCAACTAAAGTCACTCAAGTGTGAAATGTAGGTCATGGACACCCAGTTGTTAGTGCTTTGGGTACTACTCATTAAGGTGAATGTTTTGATGCAATACCATGAAAATATCATGTATAGTTGATGAGAAATGGACCTAAACACAAAATTTATCCAAAGACACTCAACCATGAAATGCAGGTCATAGACACCTAATTATTGGTGCATTGGATAGTTCTCATTGAGGTGAATGTCATGATGCTATTTCATAATGGTATCATGTACAGTTGATCAGAAATGGACCTAAATGCAAAATTTAACCAAAGTCACTCAACCATGAAATGTAGGTCATGGACAACTTATTGTTGGTAAATTGGGTAGTACTCATAGAGGTGAATGTTGTGATTCAATATCATAAAGATGTCACTTCAGGTTACAAAACTATGGATCTAAATGCAAAAAACTTTTGTGGCGGGGCATAAAAATGTACCTTGAAAATGGTTGGCAATGAGTTGGGGGACTGCCGTTAAAGAGGGGCGGTATAAAGAGGGGGCACTGTATATTAAACAGAATTGTGCTTACAAGATAATACTTGCAGAAGGCATGAATGAAATGTCAAATCATCTCCCCTTTCTGGTTTTGGGCAATGATTATATTCCTTCATGCACATCTCTATATAGTGTCCTTCCTTTGTGTAAAGTTTCTTCAAAATCCTTCCTGCTGTTTTTAGAAGAGTTGTGCTTACGAGGTAATCTGTTCAGAAGGTATCAATGAAAATTCAGTCAAATTATCTCCCCTTCCTGGTTTTGGACAATAATTATATTCCTTCATTATCATCTCTTTATAGTACCCTTCCTTTATGTAAGGCTAAACGAAATCCTTCAAGTTGTCTAGGAGGAGTTTTGCTAACTAGAAGTGTGGACAGGCATACAGACAGGGTGATTCTGATAAACCTCCCTAAACTGTTTATGAAAACAGAACAAAAGTATCAAAAGCAAAAACAGGAAGCAAGATTAATTGCATTGGCACAGTTTGTATTCTCTGCTACAAAAGTATCCCAATTCTCAAATCCAGTATTATGAACACACATGCAGTTGGGATATATGTTGCATATTTTAATCAGGCATCGTGAGCAAATAAAATGATAAACAATGAGTTGTGAAACACAGTGAATTATTGTGTTTTTCATTAATAGGTTGAATATTTTGCAATTATTAGAATGTAGAATTTGTTATCCCTTTAATTATTTACATCTCTTATATAAAATCGTTCAATTTAAGATTCATTTCATGAACTACATTTTTTATGTTAATCTGCTGTGACATTTACTAAACATCACACTAACAACATCCATTGTGAGGTCAACAACTATATGAAAATAATTTCACAGTTGATTATCCCTTTTATTTCATTCAGAAATTTCAAACTATATAATAAATGACTGTAACTTAATTTATTGTCAATGTATGTATTATTCCAGGATATAAGAAACTGTATATGTGCCTTTCCTGACTATAATTTTAGTTCCAGAACAAACAAGAGCTGTCGCCGAATGGCAGCCAGTTATACCCCCGCTCATTGAACACTGAATCAATATGGAAAGTGCAAATTTAAGTGTGTGCGGATACAATGCAGGTGTAGACACAGTTCAAGTGTGGACACAAACAAGTATGGACCAAAAATTTTCAATATATTGGTATAATGGGAAAAATTGATGAAGTCAAACAGGAAGTAGATGAGTGACAGACTTGAAAAGGGGAGACACGGTACAACTCATCATACTTAAGCTTCAGACCAAATATCAATTCATTCCTACATACAAAAGCTGAGAAATCCTAGAAGAAAATTTTCAATATATGGCTATAATGGGAAAAATCGAAGTTTTCATCAAACAGGAACTAGATGAGTGACCGATTTGTAAAGGTGAGACACAGTACAACTCATCATACTTAAGCTTCAGACCAAATATCAAATCATTACTACATACACAAGCTGAGAAATCCTCGAC
>MJUU01058264.1:3244-14723 GCA_002080025.1 Modiolus philippinarum
ACTGACGGCAAGAAGATCTCCATGGCATAGCCATGCAGCCAGCTACAAAGTTATACATGCATTGAAGCTTAGATGCCACTTCAATATTGACTGAGAGAGATACTTGCATTATGGGCAAGCAAACAGAACTAAAGAAAACAATATAAAATTATATACAATTATTATTAAATTGTGAAATAAGTATAGTTTATGAAAGTATATTTGCGAAAAAATGTAAAAATCTGTACAAAAATACTTTTTTGCTCATGATTATGTAGCAAATAATTATTTCTAATAAAGTGATAGCAGGGAATTTCTCTAAAACTCAAGAGAAAAAAATAAACCAAAGAAGATTTGAAAGCAGAATTTAAAGGGAAATAACCCATAACCATATGGCATTGAAAAAAAAATTTTTTGGTGGAAAAAGTCAATAACTACAACACAGGCAGTTGGATTTTCTTCAAATTTCAGAGTATGTAGATCTTGATATGCTGAACATTTTTCAAATTTACACTTCACCTCTATCTGTTACAGTTTTTGATATAAAAAATATAAAGTGCATACATTTTGAAAATTTTCCGGAAAAAGGGCTATAACTCTGAGACGGTTTTTCCGATTTTCTTCAAAATTGCAGGGCAGATAGATCTCGTCATTCTGAACAATTCTACACCATGTCAGATTTTTGATATCTGCAACGGTTTTGAAGTTATTTGCCAAAAACAGCATTTTACCCCTATGTTCTATTTTTAGTAACATCGGCCATGTTGTTCGGTCCTCGGAGTAACCGAACACATTTTTTAAACTACATACCCTGGTGATGACCCAGGCCAAGTTTGGATTAAATTGGCCCAGTGGTTTCAGAGGAGAAGATTTTTGAAGAAAAGTTTACGACGGACGGACGGACGGACGACGGACGACGGACGCCAAGTGATGGCAAAAGCTCACCCTGGCATAGCCAGGTGAGCTAAAAAGAATTGAATAAAGTAATTACAAATACCTATCATTTACAAATGAGTCTAAACTTTTTTATATAGTAAATTGAAAAAGAATTTCGGTTTAGAAAATTATTTACTTAAGACAAACTTTAAAAATAGACAACTTTTAACAAAATTTCGTATTAGTGACCATCAATTAGGAGTGGAAATGGGCCGATACAAAAAAAATACCGAGGGAACAAAGATTGTGTCAAAAGTGTAAAAATATTGACGATGACATTTCTTTTTAAACTGTACAATAAACGAGACTTACAGATGTAAACTTTTTGAAATAATTGTAAATAAACACTCTGAATTTAAAGATATGTCTTCTTTCGATAAACTTAAATACATTTTAACTCCAGACATAACCCTTTTATCGGCTGTATGCACCTTTATAAAACAATCATTAGATTGAAATAGGGTCCGCACCGGTCAAAGAGTCGACTGAATTATATTGCAGTTTATGTTTTTTAGTTTAATTGTATTTTGTAATTCTTGTGTTTATGTTGTATATATATTTTGTATTGCTTTGGCCCCCTAAGGGGTGTAATTTTTGCAATGAATATATATATTTTTTAATTTCCTCTGGTATGTGTTGGTTGAAGGTCAACTTGTTGACAAAAACTACATCAATATCTTTCTCCGTCTCAACATACTGCATAGGTGGTAAACTTTCTTTCAAGGTGTATTCCTTCTTATCTATCTTAGATTTTCCTATACGCATGACTTTACATCTTTCTGGATGAAAACATAGGAGCCACTTTTCTGACCATTCCTGTAGAGCATGAATATCTGTTTGTAATTCCATGTATAGAAAAAAGAAGGGAAACGGGGAATGTGTCAAAGAGACAACGACCCAAAGGGGAGTAATAACAACGCAAAGCCACCATAAGATCTTCAATGAACGGTGAGAAAACCCCACACCCAACGGTAGGTCGGAGTCGGCCCCTGAATAAAGGGTAATCAAGTTCAGCGAAATAAACATCATCCTAGACTTCTATAGACATAAAATAAACTAACTAGAAAAAAGACAAGACACACAAAGGCTTAATTAATATCCTGACTTAGGACAGACGCAAACCTGCTGCGGTGGGGTTAAACTAGTTTTATTGGGCCCAAACCTTCCCCCTACAGCCAATGTGATAAATCAAAAAACAATCGTAACAACAGTAAAATTCAGTTGGCAACAGGACTGAGTCAATTGTGAAAAATGAAACTGAAAGAACTAAATATACGGACATAAACATGAAATCACAAGAGACTACTAACAGTTAACTGACATGCCAGCTCCAGACCCATAACCAACTGACAAAGTAAGTTATGTACCCTCAGTATACAGCTTCCAACAAGATCCCTTCCTGTGAGGAGTTTAGGATAATGATTTCATGCATATACCGGAATACATAACCCGTGTCCATGCAATACAGATTTTAGAAATTTAGAATGTGTTTAGTTAAAATGCAAAGACCCTATCAAAAAATCAATGTTAATACCAAGCCTGTTCCAATACTAGTTACTTCAGTCATGTCGTTGATGTACAGGACAAATAATATTGGCCCTAGTACTGAACCATGTGGGATACCGCTGGATACTGATTTCCATTCCAATCGTTCTCCGTTTACTATGACTCGTTATTTACGGCCCAACAGAAATGCAAGCACTATATTGGTCTGTGATTCTGTATTTCTCAAGTTTGTGTATTAGTCTTAAATGCGGAACTTTTATAACATCTACACATCCACCTCTATCCAATACTAGTATTTCAGTCCATTTATCTAGAACTTGTAGTACCTGAAGTACTGTTGATCTACCACTAATAAAGCCAATTTGTTTTTTACTAAAAAGTAGATTGTTTTTCATATGCTCGATTATGTCATCCTTTACCAGTGATTCCATTACTTTGCAAATGATACTGGTAAGACTCACAAGGCGATAATTTCCTGCTACTTGTTTGTTTCCCTCTTTAAACAGAGCTGTTATGTTTGCACATTTCCAGTCTTCTGGTAATTTTGAGGTATTAACGGACGTTTGAAATATTATAGACAATGGCAGACATATAGATTGACCAACTTCTTTCAGTACTCGTGGATGCAATCCATCAGGTGAAGGTGACTTTGAAATTTTTAAAGCCCTTGTTTTTTCTTCACTTTTTCTAAGTTTATTGTCATTGCACTTAATGGACTGACATCGGCTTTGTCTAATTCTGGCATATTAGTGTCTGTCTCTATCGTAAATACCGATGTAAAGAAGTCAGCAAAGACATCAGCTTTATCTTTATATGTTTTAGTTGATTCTTTCTGTGTATTGTCTATAAACAAATCTGGTATACTGGATTTAGTCTTTGTTTTTGAACGTGCGTATTTCCAGAATTTCTTCTGATTGGTTTTCACTTCAGACGCTATTTGGTTTTCAAACTGTTTGGTAATTTTTCTGGTAATAGATTTCACTTGGTTTCGTATTTTACAGTATTTCTGATAATCTTTGTCATCTCTAGTATTCAGATACTCAGTCCATAGACGTTCTTTTCGCTTGCTTTCCTATTTAAAAGTACCTTATGTTTGATATCTTTCTTCCTTGAATTTGGGTTAATAATCTTTCTGGGTATAGTTTTTTTCAATAGCATTTTCAAATATTTCTTTAAATTTGCACCACTGTTGTTCGACGTCATTCTCATTTTCAGCTAATAGTCTATGCATGTCGATATCTAAAAGTTCTTTAAGTGTATCATAATTTCCTTTATCATACTTGTATCTAATTTTCTGAGTTGAATTGTACTGTTCGTTCAAGTTACATACTAGGTTTATAACAGCATGATCACTTTTCCCTAATGGTGGGTTTATACTAAGTTCATGTACTGTACTATCTTCTTCTGTTGTGAAAGCCAAGTCTATAACACTAGGATTGTCAGAGCCCCTACCTCTTGTCGGAGAAGTTACATGCTGATACATAAAACAGTCTCTTACAGTTTCTATAAATTTATATTCCATACTGTTTTCATTACTAGTTGTGCTAATATTATGCCAGTCTATATTAGGAAAGTTCATGTCTTCAAATAGTATAACTTCTGCAAAATGTTTATTTACAGATCTCTCAATAAGTCTTGTCAGCTGTTTAAAGTTATCCTCAGAACTACTTGGTCTTCTATATATTGATCCTATAAGCACCTTATTATCATATCCAATGTTTATTTCAAATAAAATATTCTCTTCAAAGTTTATATCATAAAATGTTACAGGCGATTACTTCAATGGCTCTTTAATGTACGTAGCATCCCCTTTACTTAAGTTCACTGATAATATTTCATAACCTTCAATATTAAATTCTGAAATTTGTAGTGTCTATAATTCTTAGGCTTTACCTCGGAAATGGCTATAATCGACGAATTGATATCCACAATTCTCAACTTGAGTTCCTGAAGCTTATTTTGTGTAAAAGTATCAGAGTTTGTAAACAAAATTTTAAAACTATAGATCTACATTATTTACAGTTTCAATTCTATTTACTTGGTCGCTATTTTTGGTGGACCTTTCACCCTCTCCAGAGGCAATTCCGGTTCCTCGTGACTTTTCCTTACTTTTATTTTCTGTACATGCCGTTCCCACATGGCATTCCTTTAACCACGTAGATAAAATTTTCAGTTTTATCAGATTCTTGTTTTTGCTTTGCTTCATCTCTAAGTTTCTTGTCGTTTTCCCTTTCCTCCTGTGTCATGTCATGTTTTACACTCATTGAACGAAATTTTTCTTCAGCATTTCCGAGTTTGTGTACATTTCTCATCACTTTCTGTTTGCTTATCTCAGCCGGTTAATGCAAGTAGTAATGGACATAGTACTGTTTTCTCTTCACCTCCTATCATTCTTGTCTGATTTTTTTTACCTATACGTTTAATCTGGGACTAATATAACAGTTATATTAATGCAAGGTTTAATGTTTATGGTCTTCCAAACGTTTAGATTTTATCTGTACTGAAGAGACATAAGTTGTCGAAATGCGAATATCCAGAAAATAAATTCACAATAACTTCGGTATTTAGTTACATCTTGTATTTGTCGTGAATCGTTATTAGAACATTGTCCGTTAGTCGTTCTTGATTCTTGATCAAATTAAATTTCCGGTGAACTGTGATTGGTCCGAATAATTTTTCGTGATTCGTGATGAGAGGGTCCTCCCACCAGGCCCCTCATTCCTGGCTTGGGACAGGCGCAAAAATTGCGGTGGGTTTAACTCGTTTTCTTGGATCCAAATCCCCCCTTTTGTGTGGTGAATGGCACAATGCCAATATTTGAAATTGATTTTTTAATGGTTTTTTGAAGTTCGCAATAGAAAGGCTTGTTTTGGGTATATTGGGATACGGGATATTTGCCACTTTTGTTAAAGGGATATGGGATATTTGAGACAAAAAGTACTGGGATATGGGATATTTTGACTATGGAAAACGGGAGATTTCAATAATTAATGGGATATCTTCAATTTTCAAAGGGATATTTTCGTCCAGACTTACTGGGATATGGGATATTGGGACCCCCCTAAACAAGCCTCAATAGACAGATAGACGAGGCAATTTCGTTTTAGGGATCGACCATTTAACCTGAGGGGGGTTATGTTTTTTTTCTGAAAAGTTATTTTTTGCACATGTATCAACAAAATTTTTTTTGCAAAATTAACATTATTTTTTTGGACAGAAAGCCTCCTTCAGAATTTTTTTTTCATCATTTTGGCAGCCACAGGGACTATACATTACTGTATAATGTATAGTCCCTGGCAGCCAAAATATTTTTTTCACATAAAATCAGATCCAAAATATTTTTTAGTTAAATGGTCGGTCCCTTATGAATGAATTGTCCCGATTGACCTGAGGTCGATCGGAGTAACTTGCGTCACGTAGCACTGTGACGCCCAAAAATCTATATATTGACGTCAAAATTTTCCGAGAAAATCCACCAATAGACCCTTTCACGATAACTGCGGTCCTGAATTTTGCACATGCGCTCATATGCCTTTGAGTGGGTAAAATGAAACGTCATAGTATACGTGACGTCTTGATTAATTGTTCTACGACGTCAATTTTGCGGGAACTGTTTTTATTTTCCACTCAAAATCGCAGGACCGCAGTTATCATGAAAGGGTCTATTGGAAACTCGTCTATTATGGCTCTTTCCCGGGGCTCTTTTTCCACTTTGGCTGTCATAGATAATTGCTTTTTGAAGTTCATCAAGGAATATTGCATTTTTGGGAGGCGAAAATAAAAAAAAACATATAAAGCAAGTTTTATGTATCTGCAAAAAGTAAAATATTTGAGTTTCCCGCGAAAAATACTTCGATGCCGATCCCGATCCTCCCATACAAGGACAATTTATTCGACCGTCCTTCACCTTCAAGTGTACGAGCGGTATTTCAAAAGCGAAAGGGAAAGTACAAAGAATGTCGAAGAACTGGTGATACGTTTTACCTTTAACAGATTGAAAACTTTTAATTGTATTTTGATAGAGAGAAAACACAGATTTCATCGGAACACGATACAGGAAGTCGCAACAAAAGTGAAAACAAAATGGCTTTAGACAGACATTTACGTTTAGACTCACAGGAGGGGTTAAGTAACATATATAAGTGGTGCTTTCTTGCTAATTCTCTTATCCGGACATCCGGGCACTTTACCTGTGGAGGAGGTGAAAATGACCACATTTCACTATATATCTAAGTAACTTCAACTTTGATTTATTCATTCATTTTTCAAGATATTTTAATGAAACTCGGATTATGTATTTGGAACATCAATACATACATCATATCCGAATTTCAAGATCGTAGGTATTATAATACCGAATATATTGGAATTTAAAATATCGATTTTAACATAGATTATATAAGAAAACATCGATCGCATCACCGCCTATGTTTGGGGTACAAGATTAAAATCGACTGAACTTATTGGTCAATTCAGCTTTGTGATGTCACGCCGGATAAGAGAATATGAGTTTTGAATGAAATGAATATCATAAAAACTCTAGTGACAGTCCTTTAGGGCACAAAATATTCAACAGGTTCAGCCCTATTCATTATTAATTTGTAACCTTGGAATGCACTACCTGCCTCTACTGTTGCCGCCCCTACTCTGAACACAATCAAGAATAGACTGAGGTCCTTGCCAACTGGTAGAAAGGACAGATGAACAAAGTAACAAAGTAACCTCCATAATGCCATTATACCTTGTTCCCATTGTATCGCGGGTTCCACTGTATCATGGTACGCATTATTTTATGCTATGACTTAATCATGGCATCACTTATCGGGTGGTAAGTTTTATTAGAAAATTAAACATTGGTGCAATGTTATTTTCCGGGTAGCTTACAATCGACACTATTGTCAAATCAGTTTTTAAATGTAATTGATGACTTTCGAGTTTCCGGAGTTAAATCGCCTGATTAAAAATAAGCGGCTATCGAGGACTAATTTTAACATAGAACATAACGGGAGGTTGCAGGAAAACTGCTATAACTTCTGTTTGGAGAAAGTCTAGGTCAATGATGTTGATACAGCCTCGGGTATAATCCAACATACTTTTCATGACGCTCACCTTTACAGGTAAATGTTAATTGCACTTGGAATTTACAAGATGTGACGGTGACTTAAGGTACTTTGATCCTAATAAAAATCGCAGACAGAATTTTTTTCTTTTAAGGTATTTTGTAGGTCTTAACCTATATGTTCCAAAAATAAAAAAAAAATGATACGTCACCGATCGTCTTTTCCCGTTATCTGGCTTTGAAAACCAGGTCAAATTCAGTATTTTTAGCAATATTTACAAAGAATATATAGGGAACTGTGAGAACATGCTTATTGTTTATCTTTCATATAAAATAAATATCAGACAGATCTTTTTTTATTTTTTGATATTTCAGAGATATACACTTAAGCTATGTTTTACGCTGAAAAAAATCTACATGTCACCGTTCGATTAAGAAAGTTATTTGATATAGTTTACGAAAAGACAATATTTATGGGAAAAGGGAGCTAATCAAGTCAATTCCGCATCCGACTCGTGTTACACAAATGCGCCAATCGAATGTGCCGTGTATTAGTGTCGATGTACCTTAATAAACATCTGTACGAAAACCTCAAAAAGTACTTAATAAATAGTCAAGGGTTTATATTATACATGCAAACTATGAATATATGAGAATGTCCAGAAAATAAAAATATACAAACCAAATAAGGGAATACACAATACGGTTAGCGAAAAGGGCAATGAACCGGCAAATACACTATTTCTTTAAAACACAAACAGAAAAAAATACAACAAAAAAATAACAAACAAACAAAAATGAAAAAAGAAAACATAAAATTAATAAAATTAAACATAAAAAATTACAGAAACATGTATGCCTTAAATTAATGGAGATCCAGGCTGGGACGAATACACAGAAACGAAAATATATAGAACTGACATCCAAAATGAAAAAAAAGTATTTAAAAAGCTATTCAAATAAACAATATTTTTAAAAGAGAAAAAAGAATCGAATGGTAATGAATATAACCCGATTCTGAGAACATAATCATATCTCTACGATATCTCTAACCAATACACATCATCGGATAGGTTGACACGTTATGAAATGCAGGATATACCACTCAGGCTCATGCAGAATCTAGCAAACTACAATAAACTGCCAAGGGGTCACATTTGAAATTGTTTGTGATGGTACACAATAAAATGTAACGAAACGTTATTTAACAAGACAACAAAAAAATATGCAAAAGATGAGTTAAAAATTTATAAAACTGTGACACACTTGAGAAACATGCATTTTTTTTTCCTGCATTTTGAGTGGTTTTGCATTTTTGTGTATTGCTTTCAAACAGAAAACACAAAATTTTCAAATCGTTTTGTAAAAACTATAAAGTACATGTATATGTTTCTAAATTTTGAATGATTGTCTGTCTGATACCTGTTTGTGTGCATCAGTGTTCTTTGTGTACATTTTACCCCTTTTTGTCATGCAGCTAACTTTTTGTATGTATTGCTTTGGGATACTGACATTTTATGTGATTCATTCGCGGTATGTTTACTACCCTAGTTTTATTATTTTACACTTTTTAAAAGCCTTTTGAATACTGTTTTTTTTCATTTAAAATGATTATTTCAAGAATTTTCGTGGGTGTGTATTGGTGCTTCGGTATTCATCTAATGTATATCTGTTGTTGTATTTTAACCTAATTTTTTTGTTTTGTATGTTTGTATTTTTTTTCTTCTTCTTATGATTTTTAAAAATTTTTTGTTTGCTTTTTATTCATCTTTTTTTGCGTTCTTAAGTACCAGGTCCAATCGTCCTTCTCACTCATTCTCACTAATCTTATTGTCTTTTTGTTGTGTATTCCCTTGCTGGTTTATTTTTTCACCTTTAAGACTTTCTAATGTATAAAATTTATTAACTACTGTTGTGGCTCTGGTACAGATGTTTATTAAGTCACCCTCACATCTGTGACATCCTGTTATCTCCAAATGCAATTAACATTTACCTGTAATAGCTTTCCTGTAAAGGTGAGCGTCATAAAAAGTATGTTGGATTGTACCCTTGGGTTGTATCAACATTATACCCAAGTGATTTGATCCAGGCTTTTTTTCCAAACTGAATTTATAGCATTTTTTCTGCAACCCTCCTGTTATATTCTATGTTAAAATGAAACCCTCCAAGCCGCTTATTTTTTATCAGGGGAGGCAACTCCGGAAACTGGAAATGGGTCAGTTGGAAGAAACAAATTATTGATAATTAACCATCGTTTGATTCATGAACAACCCCCTCTCCCGAAAAAAAAATATTTAAAAAAGTATTTTTGTTTATCTCAAGAACTGCAAGTTGTGGACATGTTGTCTGATGTTTGTATGTCACAAATGTCAACATGGTCTTGTGGTCTACCAAATATTAAAAGTAACAGAGGTAACAATCGGGGTTCCTTGAATTAAGGCTCAAATTAGAAATATGTTGTATTTATACCTATTTGTTGATAATTACGGTTTTTATTCCTGCCAGTAAGGAGCATGGTGAGAAAGTTAGACAAGTATTGTAACAGCTTATCCATCTGATAATTCAGAAATGTATTTTTATCCTGCAATGGTGATATTTACTAGACGAATACGACCCTACGAATATTTTTTTTTCATATTTGTAGGGCAGACTGGTAACTGGTCAATGATTTTGAATGGAGAAAAGACGGCGACTGGTTTGAAACCTCGAATACTTTGACGTCACAGTGTAAATTCTCTTATGATGTCAGGGATTATAACAAAATGACCGAAGTTGTTTACTGTCTTCCTGGTCCCGCTTCACTGAGAAAATGCATTTTTAGATATGGTTTAAATGATTGCAGGATTACAATATACCCGGTATGTACGTTGTCGGAAATATAAAATTTATTTGAACTCGCTGCGAAACAGGTAGTAAACCTCACATTTCTACCTGTTTCTAAAGCTCGTCAAATAAATTGTATATTTTCCGACAATGTATGTATATTTTAATTAAATCAATGTTATGAAAAGCTTTGTCTGAACTTTATCTCATAAGAAAGACAGTAGTTTAATTTATCCCGGGAAGAAATTACTTTGATCCCGAAATGCGGCCTTCATATTGATGGAATTTATTACCGCGATACTGTGGTATACTCTTCCACTGACATGAAATAGCTGACCTTGTAATTTTAGACATCAAATTCTTATGCTAAAATATACCTTAGATATAGATTTTTATACAACTGCAAAAATTTTGCGGTCGTATTATGGTATGGCGCTGGCGTCAGCGCCTGTGGACAGCATAACTTTGGTTCTAGTGGATGGATTGTTATCAAATTTTGATATGATGTTTGTTGGCACATGCTTAAGCCTTGGTTTTAATTTTGTGTTCCTTGCCCCGCCCATTTTAGAAAAAGGGGTAAAATTGGGTATTTTTGTGTCTGTGGACAGCATAACTTTTGTTCTAGTGTACGGATCATTTTCAAATTTTAGTATGATGTTTCTTGGCACATGCTTAAGCAGTCAGTCTGCAGTGTTTGAAATTAAAATGTAATGTATCATATACACTAGGTTTACGAGAATGTAAACCTGCATAGACCTCAGGCCAAATGTGAAAGACCAAGTCACTATATTATTTTCTTACAGAACAAATTTTTCATAGACATTCGGTCTATGCAGTATAATGACAAGGTAGCCCGAGGTCAATTTTGTAAGACATTGTCTATAGGTCTATGGCTAATTTCGCACACTGAGTCTGTGCATTTAGCCACTAGCCCTACGCCTGAGACTAGTAAAATCAGTCTCGGGCTAGTAAAAATTTGAAGTCACTAGCCCGGTGGGCTAGTTATCCCCGCACTTTTCTGAAGAAAATGCGGGGATATTGTTTGGTCCTGTCCGTCCGTCCGTCTGTCTGTTAGATGGACCTTGTCAGTGGAACTTCTCCCTCATTTTTGGATTTAGTATTTTAATTTTGTTATAGAATTGTTGCATATATGCTGCAGATGCGCAATAAGCTTTC
>MJUU01058264.1:15062-26925 GCA_002080025.1 Modiolus philippinarum
ATGTGAGCTTGTCAGTAGAACTCCTCCTACATATTTGGATTTAGTGTTATAATTTTGTTATAGAATTGTTGCATATATGCTGCAGATGTGCAATAAGCTTTCGGATTTTTTTGATATTGGTCTTGGTGCAAACAAGAGGCCCAAGATGTCTATTTTATATATGTGAGCTTTTCAGTGGAACTCCTCCTTCATTTTTGGGTTTAGTGTTTAAATTTTGGGATAGAATTGTTGCATATAGTCTGCAGATCAGATGTGCAATAAAGTTTCAGAATTTTGATTCCAGTTGCGACTTTGGTTAATTTCCTGAAAGTCTCAAAGACCACTTATTTCTTGGAATTCTACCTAGCAACCATACATGTAGTAATTTGTTCAATTAGGACTAACATTTTCACCAATTGAATTTTCAAAAATATTTGATTCCAAGTTTGGTAAATTTCCTGAAAGTCTCAAAGACCACTTATTTTTTGGAATTCTACCTAGCAACCATACTGTTAGGATTTGTTTCTATTTGGGCAAACATTTTCACCAATTGGTTTTCAAAAATGTTTGTTTCCAATTTTGGTAAATTTCCTGAAAGTGTCAAAGACCACTTATTTTTGGGAATTTTACTTAGCAACCATACTGTTAGGATTCGTTTATATTAGGGCAATCATTTTCACCAATTGGATCTACAAAATAATTGATTCCAAATTTGGTAAATTTCCTGAAAGTGTCAAAGACCACTTATTTTTTGGAACTCTACCTAGCAACAATAGTGTTAGGATTTGTTTCGATTAGGGCAATCATTTTCACCAATCGAATTTTCAAAATAATTGATTCCAAATTTGGTAAATTCCATGAAAGTCTCAAAGACTACTCATTTTTGGAAATTCTACCTAGCAACCGTATATCCTTGTATACTTTCTTAGTAAGAGTAGTGACTATCAATATTGCTGTGGTCAAGCAAGTGGCAAAACTATCAGTTTACCGAAGTTAAAATTTACACCCCAAGCTCAGTCTACTTTTCATTGACTCGCCGTCGTACAAAGACAACATTGTCTACATTTGTCAGGTTTTCGCGTCTGATATATCTACAATGTAGACATTTGACATCGATGAATCTTACACATTGTGTAAGCTTGGGGTGTTAATCTTGACCTCGTTACAATACAAGTTTTGCCACTTCCTTGACCGCAGCAATACTTTGATTTTAAAAATGTTGAGGAAAATTACCCCAAGGGTCAATAACGACTGTTTTCTGTGTCAACAGGTGAGTGCTGGGATGGCCATCTTTTCTGATGGCACCACTTCTAGTTAAAATTGTACCTTATTAACAAAGAATCCTCTATAAGGGCTAGTGAAATTGAGTTCGGGCTAGTACAACATGGGACCTTACTAGCCGTTTAGGGCTAGTGAATGAAAAAGTTTTTGGCACAGACTGCTTAAGCCTGGGTTTTAATTTCGCGTTCCCTGCCCCGCCCGTTTCAGAAAATAGGCAAAAAAGGGGTTAAATTAGGTATTTTGGTATCTGTGGACAGCATAACTTTGGTTCTAGTAGACCGATTGTTTTCAAATTTTAGTATGATGTTTCTTGGCACATTCTTGAGAACCGTTTTTTTTTTCCTTTAGTTTGTGGCCCCACCCGTTTCATTTACTTAAGGAGGTTCGCTCCTCAAGTTTTGGAATTTCTATCAGATTTTCGGAATTCTCTGGTTTTATCCATTTAAAAGCATCATGATTTTTTCCCATAATTTCACTTTATACATCTTTATAAGCATTCTGTTAAAATTTCGTTAAATTTTATTTATTCTGTCACAATCATTCATGGTCAAACATTGCTAATTATAATCCCATGAAATATCCGAGGAGTTCTATTTCCTGGCAAATTTTCAATCACTTAAATCTAAAAAAACAAGCTCATCAACCTATCATTTTTTTGTGCTTAAATTACTTCATTTTTAAATTTCTAATAAAAAATCACACTTATTTGAAATCTTATTTATTTTCAAAAGGAGTAGCGAACCCTCTTAAAAAGATGCGTGAAGAATATGAAATAAATAAGAGTACAGGTAAAAGGTAAAATATATTTAGGTTAAAAATCAATAAGTTAAGATTGCAATTAAAAATTTTATATGATTTAAAACATATTAATGTTTGACCCCAAAAATATATCATCACAATAAAAACTTATGTTGATCTCGTCAACCAAGGATAACCCATGAAAATGTTCCAGTTTATTTCCAATGCCGGGGTCCTTCAAAATACATATTATTATGTAAGTATAAACGTAATTTGATTTATTTAAATATATCTAAGGTCAAAGTATTAATAGCAGCAAAAATGGTAGTGCAGTTGGTCTTTAAGGTGGAGTCAATGTGATATCAGTTCTTCCTTATATCCAGTAAGGGACCGACCATTTAACTTGAAGGGGGGGGGGGGCTATGGTTTTTTTCTAAAAAAATATTTTGGATCTGATTTTATGTGAAAAAAATATTTTGGCTGCCAAAATGCTGAAAAAAAATTTTCTGAAGGAGGCTTTCTGCCCAAAAAAATAATGTTAATCTTGAAAAAAAATATTTTGTTGATACACATGCAAAAAATAAATAATTTGTTTCGCGCGAAGCGCAAAAAAAATTTTCTGTCCAGAAAAAAAAAAACCATAACCCCCCCCCCCCCCCCCCCNGAGTTATGTTGGTGATCGATTTGATGGAATCAGGAAGTGAGTTCCAATCTTGGATAGCCTTATAAAAAAATGATGTTGATTCTGTGCGTTTAATCTTAGGTATTAAAAAATTAAAGGGACTTGATGGGGTATTACATTTATGGTATTCATTTTTTTTACAAAGTTGTTTTTTTAGATATGATGGACATCAATTGTTAAAGATTATATGCACGTGGTTCAGTCTTAATTGTTTTACTCTTTGCTCCACGTTCAGATATCTCAAACTTGTAATTCCGGTGTTCCTATAGTCTCTCTTAATATGTAGAATAGAATCGGATGGAAGAACCAACTCTCCTTTCTTCTTGAATCCCCAAAATGTACGTACGTGAGACCCCACTATAAGAGCAGTCTTCACAAATACATTTCAAATTTGGTGGCATTTGGTCCGACATTCTTTCATGGTTTATCTGACAGACCAAAAGATCACCGGACCAAAATTTTCCACACATTTCATATTATCAGAGATTTCCGGAAAATCGTCATGTTTTTTCCGATATTGGTTTATTAATATTTATCACTTCCAGAAATCCTGAGCTGCAAAGGAACTGGAAAACTGATGAAATTCTGGTTCCGGTTAATTTATTTCCTGAAATCCCTGGCTTAAAATGTTAAATTATAAAAATCCCCAAACCCTGACCTTAAAAAAATTTGATGTGGGCATCCTGAAAAAGGGCTGCCCCCTCTCCTCGTCACACATGGGAACATATTAGTTTTTCCTGCAGCAGATTTTGGCGTGCTGTGACACCCTGTCGTTTTTTATTGACGCCCTGCCCTTTTTCAATCTCTGTGCCTTGATACCCTGCCGTAGATTAACTGGAACTGTTTTTTTTATCTTTTTAATCTGTAATCAAGTCTTTTTAGATTACTTTTTATGCCCCCGTGAAACGAAGTTTCGGGGGGCATATAGTTTTGGTCTGTCTGTCTGTTTGTTTGTCTGTTTGTCTGTTTGTCCACAAAAAACTTTAACATTGGGTATATCTTTTGAATGGTAAATGATAGGGCTGTCATATTTTGCATGTGTATTCCTTGTGGCAAGACCTTTCAAACTATACCAAAATTTTGGACCTCGTGACCTTGACCTTGACATGTGATGGACTTTTTGAAAAAAAATAATAAACTTTAACATTGGGTATATCTTTTGAATGGTAAGTGATATGGCATTCATATTTTGCATGTGCATTTCTTGTGGCAAGACCTTTTAATCAGTACCAGAAAAGTTGACCTTGTGACCTTGACCTTGGCCTGTGAGCAACTGCATAAAAACTTTAACATTGAGCATATCTTTTGAATGGTAAGTGATAGTTCTTTCATACTTTGCATGTGTATTCCTTGTGGAGAGACCTTTCAGTTGGTACCAGAATATTTGACCTTGTGACCTTGACCTTGGCATGTGACTGTCCGGTAAAGTTTCACCAAAAAATGAAATTATATTTTGTTTTATTTTATATGTATTTAGAAATTAAACTCATTTATGATGAAATGTTTCTTGATATCTATAGAATTTTTTTTTTGTAAAAAAGATTTTTTAAATCATTCAGCATATTTTCTTCACTTTTATGTATACCTCCACTTTTGGGGAACCAGTATTGATGATCCCTGGTGTAATTAAAGTACTGATAACACTGATAAACAGAACACAATGAGTTGGCTATAAATATTCCAAAAAGGGGGGGGGGGGTGAAAATTGTTTTCTTAATAATGCTTGGATAATGATTGGAAGGGTTCATTTTGGTGACTTTTGTGCATCCAATTGCAATCATCATTTGATGTGATTAGACTTTTCTGTTGATACCAGAATTTATTTCTACAAATTATTTTGTCAGAAGGACATTCATTGTTCAAAGTTGCTAAATGTTTCTTCTTTACTTCTACCCAGGGGCATAAGTGTTTCACAAAACACATTTTGTAATTGTAATGTAATCAATTACAGTTGAAAAAATGCAGGATTTTTATGTTTACATACATGTAATTTCATATGAAATGACAGTTTATTTTTAATGAGCCTTAATTAAATAACCAGAACTCATCTAATATTTTACTACGTTAGTTTTTGCCCAATATATCTCAATAAGAACTTCACATGTCAAACAATCAGAACTCAACTATTTCCAGTTGAAATGAGTTCCATCCTTGAAATTTTAAACATTTTTAATTCAATAGGGAATAAACTGACAAAGGCCTGAATTACACATAATGACAATATTTACTTCTAAAAACTTAATTTGTTATTTTCTAAAGAAATAATATTCATTTATATTTCTTTGATAATTGTTTATCTGTTTAAATAAATTAGATTAAGGACAATCACATCTTTGGATCATAAAAAATGACAAGATAATAATTGTTATAAAAACATGCATACATGTGAACCTCCTGACGAGAGGCCAAAATCTCCCGCTTTTTTGCCCCTCTTCCATCCCTCCCGTTTTCTTTTCAGATCTTCTGCTTTTTCAAAGTTTCAACAATGAAAATTTCAAGTCGCCATTTTCGTTATTTTTGTTGAGAAAAACTCCCAAGTAATTCTTAAGAATCAATACAGGTGACGTAGGTAAACATAATGAGAAGGCTAATTAGGATATGAGTGGTGATGATTACATAACAATTACTGCTATAGTGCTAATTGACAACTTTATAGCCAGGGATGTATATTTCCACGGGTCAATGAACAACTAACGGCAATTATTACCTTCAGTCACCTGTCAATCTAGCTTTACCTGTATGATTATTAAGATCAAATGTCTTTAAAAGTAGAGTTTTGCATTGCAAGAACTCCCAATTTTTGTGTTTTTGTACTAAATTAAGATACATTGATCACCGTTTTTATGATGATTTTTTTCAATTATTTTACAAAAATACGTCTGGGTTGTCTCCCCTTTATTTTTTGTCTTCAACTAAACCGATTATTTTTCAGTACTGTTGAGATTTTATGCTATTTCTGGCAATTCTTTTAGACATTAAAACTTATTTTTCAAATAAAAATAAGTATTAATAAGCATTTAAAGCACCATTTGCTTGAAATTTTACAAAATCTTTTTTTTTTCCACAAATACCATATTTACAAAAATCAAATAATTCATTAAAAGGAAATGTACCCCCCCCTCCCAACAATTTCATTCTAGTAATGATTATACAACTGTCAGTTAACAAATTGCTCGACACTAACTGTTAGACATGCATTGCCAATATGTTAAACAGATCTAGCACATGACATTCTTAGAGAACTGGTAAGCTGTTCTGTATGTGGAGGAGTCTCTTAATATTACTCATATCATATAGCAATATCTCCCACAAGGGCCTACATGTTTGGAGGTGTGATCAAAGAAAATATAATGCTGCATAAATGACTGCATTCACCAAAACTATCAGAGGAAAACATATAAACGGTTAAAAATAGGTCGACGAAAAATCTCCAGTTTTCAATCTCTAGTTTTTAGCTGACAAATTTATCACATGTATGTAGGTGTCAACTGAATAAACAAAAATATATTGTTGATATATTCATTAGTGTAAAATACTGGATATACAATTGTCAGATTTTAACAATAACTTCAAAACAATTTCTTAATTAAGTTTGTATTTGTTAATAGAGAAACATTGAGATATATATTCCGATTTACAGTTGTAAGCCTGCTTTTGATTGGATGAAGTTCCTTGAATGTCAACATATATTCAGAAAACTGCCAGGTAATATAAGTTGGCATGGAAATTGACAATGTCATAACATGAAAACAACATGGTGAAATTGATAAGAGTAATATTTTTCGCAGATTTCATTTCACCGGAGCTGTTCATCGGAATATAAAGGTAATTCAGGTTACAGACAGGGTATATAGCATGACAGA
Organism: Modiolus philippinarum; assembly: GCA_002080025.1. Lineage (NCBI taxonomy): Eukaryota > Metazoa > Mollusca > Bivalvia > Mytilida > Modiolidae > Modiolus > Modiolus philippinarum. The sequence goes on from MJUU01058264.1 coordinate 21,606, forward strand.
CCCTGTATGTTTATTATATTTCCTTCGGCTTTGCCTTAGGAAATATAAGAAAACATCCAGGGTATGTCACGCTATATACCCCGTCTGAAACCTGAATAACATATAATACAATGTATATAATTTTAAGTCTGGAAAGACACAGCTATAACCTAGTCGTTTATGAAAATTGTGCTGTATCAATTGTGAAAAAAGTTGACAAATCACAAAAAATTTATATAATTATGATAAATGCAATATCATTGTAGAACTGATACCTCTTCACTATTCTCAACCAAAGTGTATATGGCATTAAAATTAAAATATAAAATGTAGCAGCAAGTTTTTGCAATTGAACAATGCCAAATTATCAAAAGTTCCAAGAAAAAATCAGTTATTGTTTTGTCAGCAAATGACCTTTGTATGGAAAGTATTATCTCTGTTTTAACAGGTATTGGTATCTTTTAAAAGCATGTGTAATCATTAGTAATTGCCTGTAATCATGATTATAACTGAGGAAAGTAATGTAATGTAATCAATTACAAATGAAAAATGTTGTAATTGTAATGTATTCAATTACATTTCAAAGTAATCTACCCCATCCCTGGCAGTGACTGTAGGGAACAATTGGTAGATCTTATTTTAAATAGATTGGCTATGTGCAAAATTTCTTTTAAGAATCAAATGAATTTAGAAGGAAAATATTTTATGGCAAATGTTTTGCAGTTATTCCATTTCTTATACATTTATAGGTTTTATTCCCTTATTAGTGTATTTATTTATGATTAAGGAAAATCAGAACATAAGCATTAAAGTGTTTGCCAAGTGTGAAAGACTTGTGATTAACATTCCAACATCTACAATTTCATCATGGGAAGCTCTCAGTTTTTTTAATAATAAAAGACAGCTATGCAAAAACATGCTAAAATGAAGTTCTTTAGATTACGTTTTCAAAAAATTTGTATGGATATGATACATAGTAATAATGCATGATTTCCAAGAATTCTGTATTTCTTTTTACAGTATTTCATTTGTGAGAAACCAACACTTAGAGGGTATGGAAGAGGATGTTTTATATCATCTTGCACTAGGCAACAAGTCACATGATCTGAAAGATATGTTCGGTGATGTAAAGGTTAGTTACAATATTTATAACGGAATGACTATTTTTTTTTTAATTCACTGCCACATTGAAGAAAGGTAAAGCCAAAGGTTAAGTATTGAAACCTGTTAGCTTTCATTTGAAATACATGTCAGACAGATTTTTTTAAATTATTTTTAAGAGGAATACACTTCAGCTATAATGAGTGGACAAAAGTGTTCGTAAAGTATCACTTTATACTGCGCATTTCATATAAAATCACTGAAATCTCTAAAGATTGTTGTAAAGCAATTCTGTGAAATTAATTTCAAAAGATGCAGAGTCATTTAAATTTCATTGTATATTTGGGTATGATTTCTGTTTTGACAAACTTTATTTTATATAAACCATTTAAAGACCACATAAAAATACTTCATCCCTAGATTTACTATATATTTTGACTAAAACATAAAAGTAAAATATTTCACTTGTAATAGACCATTTTCATATTCATTTCTTATTCCGACGTTTCCAACAAAGGGAAGTAACCTACTGACCCTAGAGTCAGGTTTACGGTTCAATTGTAACAAGGGACAGTAGTTAAGTTCGAATACAAAGATATCTATCATTGGAGTCAATGGGAGTAGGGGTAATATCTTGATTTTCTTTAGATGAATTATTTCAAGTCATTTGGGTACTTACCGAAGTGTAAATCATTTCAGTTTCCAGAGAAAATGTTAACTGACCTTCCTTTCCCTAATGAGAATAAAACCCAGGTTGTCGGTTGCTAGCAAGAATGTCCCTTTGAAAAACATGCTTAAATGGCGGTCATCCCATAAAATTAAATTTGATAGAGATAAAATTATGACAAATAAACAGTAAAAAATATTGTCTTTTGAGACCACTTACATTCAAATCGGCCAAGAAATAGCTTAAAAATCATTTTCTGTGATTTTGTATGAAATGCAAAGCAAAAATATGATGTCCAAATACTTTTCATTTTTGTCCTCTCACTGTATCTGTTGATCTGAAAAAATTTAAATGTCACTATAAGAGAGATATTTTATGTAGTTTACAAAATAAAGAATATTTATGAGAAAAGGGAGCTAATTTGTGGCATAGTGAAAACAATATGACAGTTGATAATTTTCAGGTATTATCTACCTTGGCTTAATAGATGTATATAGCTGTTGTTTTATTCGGTGTAAATGAATGTGATAGTGTTATTATATCATGTACAGTTACACCTGTATAAACTGAACAAAATTTTATGAACAGGTGTTATACAGAGAAAATTGAGACTTGGGAATGACTGTGAAGTTTTTTTATGTAAAGTTTTTGATAAACTCAGTTTTCAATGTTGGTAAAAAATTCTTACCAGTCATTCCAATAATTAAAAACGCAGGTTGTCATTTTTAGCTCATCTGGCCTAAAAGGCCATTTGAGCTTTTGCCATCACTATTCATCCGTCGTCCGGTGTCTGTCCGTCAACAATTTCAAAAATCTTCTCCTCTGAAACGATGGGCCAAATGTAACCAAACTTAACTAGAATCATCAAGACATGGTCACCATTGCTAAAAATAGAACATAGGGGTAAATTGCAGTTTTTGGCAAATAACTCAAAAATGGTTACAGATATCAAAAATCTGACAGAAGTAAAAATGATCAGCATGATGAGATCTACCTACCATGCAATTTTTAGCTCACCTCACGAAGTGAGGGGGGCTTATGTGATACCCCCGACGTCCACGTCGGCATCTGCGTCTGCGTTCGGTTAGGAAGAATGGTTAAGGTCCATTCCTGCTTACTGACATGCCCTACATCAACCATATTGGTATGCCTGATGCATTTTTGGATGACAACAACAATGCATGCTTCGGATGCTGTCAATGACCTACATTTTACGCATGAGCGACTTGGTTAGGTAGAATGGTTAAAGTCCATTCCCGCTTACTGACATGGCCCACATCAACCATACTGGTTTGTATGATGCATTTTGGGATGACAACAACAATGCATGTTTCGGATGCTGTCTAGGACATACATTTTACGCATGAGCGACTTGGATAGGTAGAATGGTTAAAGTCCATTCCTGCTAACTGACATGGCCCACATCAACCATACTGTTATGTATGATGCAATTTTTGATGACAACAACAATGCATGCTTCGGATGCTGTCTCTGAACTACATTTTACGCATGAGCGACTTGGTTAGGTAGAATGGTTAAAGTCCATTCCCGCTTACTGACATGGCCCGGATTAACCATACTGGTATGTATGATGCATTTTGCGATGACAACAACAATACATGCTTCGGATGCTGTCTTTGACCTACATTTTATGCAAGAGTGACTTGGTTAGGTAGAATGGTTAAAGTCCATTCCCACTTACTGACATGGCCCACATCAACCATACTGGTATGAATGATGCATTTTGGGATGACAACAACAATGCATGCTTGGGATGCTGTCTCTGACCTACATTTTACGCATGAGGGACTTGGTTAGGTAGAATGGTTAAAGTCCATTCCCGCTTACTGACATGGCCCACCTCAACCATTCTGGTATGTATGATGCATTTTGTGATGACAACAACAACGCATGCTTCGGATGCTGTCTCTGACCTACATTTTACGCATGAGCGACTTGGTTAGGGAGTATGGTTAAAGTCCATTCCCGCTTACTGACATGGCCCACATCAACCATACTGGTATGTATGATGCAATTTTGGATGACAACAACAATGCATGCTTCGGATGCTGTCTTTGACCTACATTTTACCCATGAGCAACTTGGTTAGGCAGAATGGTTAAAGTCCATTCCCGCTTACTGACATGGCCCACCTCAACCATACTGGTATGTACCGGGTATGATGCATTTTGGGATGATAACATCAATGCATGTTTCGGATGCTGTCTCTGACCAGCATTTTATGCATGAGCGACTTGGTTAGGTAGAATGGTTAAAGTCCATTCCCTCTTACTGATTTGCCCCACATCAACCATATTTGTATGTATGATGAATTTTGGGATGACAGAGACAGTGCATGCTTCGGATGCTGTCTCTGACCTACATTTTACGGGTGAGCGGCTTGGTTAGGTAGAATGGTTAAAGTCCATTCTTGCTTACTGATATGCCCCACATCAACCATATTTGTATGTATGATGCATTTTGGGATTGCAGCTGCAATGAATGCTTTGAATGCAGTACGTGACATTAATTTTACATATGAATAAATCTGTTAGCAAAATTATTATAGTCAATTCCTGTTAACTGACATGCTTAATTTGTGATAATGCTGTGCAACAAGGTGAGCTTTGCAGGCTGTGCCTGCTTTCTATGTTTAAGAAGATCTGAAACCCATCTCGGAGTTATAGCCCTTCTCCGTAAAATTTTAAAATTTTTGCATTTTTATTCCCCCCGCAAACAAAGTTTGGGGGGTATATAGGAATCACCCTGTCTGTCTGTCCGTCTGTCCGTATGTCCACACTTCTCGTAAGCGCAACTCCTCTTAAACCACTTGAAGGAATTTGATGAAACTTTACACAAAGGAAGGACACTATATGGAGATGTTCATGAAGGAATATAATTATTGTCCAAAACCAGGAAGGGGAGATAATCCGACTTTGACTTTTCGTTGATTCCCTATTTATGGGTTTCCTTGTAAGCGCAACTCCTCTTAAACCACTTGAAGGATTTTGATGAAACTTTACACAAAGGAAGGACACTATTAAGAAATGTGCATGAAGGAATATAATTTTTGTCTGAATCCACGAAGGGGAGATAATCCGACTTTGACTTTTCGTTGATTCCCTATTTATGGGTTACCTCGTAAGTGCAACTCCTCTTACACCACTTGAAGGATTTTGATGAAACTTTACACAAATGAAGGACACTATATGGAGATGTGCATGAAGGAATATAATTATTGTCAAAAACCAGGAAGAGGAGATAATTCAACTTTAAGTTTTCATTGATTCCCTATGTATGGGTTACCTCTTACGCACAACTCCTCTTAATCCACATGAAGGATTTTGATGAAACTTTAGACAAAGGAAGAACACTATATGTAGATGTGTAAAATGTCAAATAGGCTGAAAAGGTGAATTTTATATTTGTCTGATTTAGACAGAGTGTATTCATTGGAACCCGTGTGAAAAGTTTTTTCTTGAAGATTATATCATTGTGTCCATACTTGTATTGTGTCTACACCAACTTAATTTTGCACTTACCATATCGATTCAGGGTTCAATGAGCGGGGGG